>VZRN01004655.1:607729-675634 GCA_013397935.1 Dasyornis broadbenti | reverse complement strand
CTGCCCCGGGCGCGGTGGGCGCAGCCCGGCAGCCGAACCGCCCCAGCCACCCCCGTGGAAGCCCCGGCAGCCGCCCCGGCGCTCGCACACCTGCGCGGCTCCCCAAACACAGGTGTCCCGCGGAGCCGCGGCCTCCCGCAGCAGCGGGAATGCCCCAGCCGCAGGCGGCGGTGCCAGCGGCAGCTGTGCCGGGGCTCCCCGCACCGCAGAGCCAGCGCCCGCCGCACAGACAAGCCCGAGCAAGGAGCCTGTCACAGCCCGAACACCGCCACTCGCTCCAGCCCCATGTGCGTTTGTTCAAGGATACAGGATTGACATTTTTACCGTGTAATTGCACCCCAGTGCAGAGCGTGAATCCCCGGCTGAAGGCCATGCCGAAACCCACACATCACCCCAACCCCCCCAATCCAGCCCCATCCCACCTCCATTCCCAGCCAGGGATTTCTCACAGCTGTCGCTCCTTTGGCAGGTAAAATTGGCTCATACATTATTCACTGAAATTATAATTTCCTAAATAATGTCTGACCTTCCAGGCTGCAAGCAAAAGCAGGCAGTAGTCTTCTCCACCCCTCCCTCCCATCCCCATTTCACTGCCCTTTCTCTTTTGTTTTGTTCTGTGAGAAATACCGAGCTGTTTCTAGTTGCAAGGGCGGTTTATACACATTAGTAAATCTTCAGAATGAAACTTTCCCCCAGTCTTTGTCTTTGTTTCCTTAATGGCAGCTATAAATTACCACTCTCCTTTCTCGGTGGAGCATCAGGCTTCATTGCTTTTGAAATGATCAAAGTTATTCTCTTTTTCAATCCAATGAGAAGCAACCTTTTGTGTCTCCTGGACGGTTTCAGTCTTAGTCAATGTCATCTATAGATACATAAAGCTACTCGTTAAACACTCCAAGGATTCTCCAGCCCTGCACCGTACCCCACGCCTCCCCTCACCACCAGAAAGCAATAAACGAACAGAGGTTTTCTCGGCAGTTTCCATGATCTCATGAATAAGCCATCACACTTAGGGTGGGAATTTGCACACCTGCACATCTCTCATCCAGGAATATCAGACGAGGTGTCTCCACAAACAACTCTCCCAAATGTACAGGGAAGCCTCTCCCATCCCGCCACATGACTTCAAGCCACCTTACAGAAAAGCTGGTACACGTTTCAGGCACTGTCCAGTCAAGTTCCCTCGATGAACTTGACCAGCATTAATTTAATTAAGTTTCATCACAAGATTTGCAAAAGACATGAAGTAGGAACACGGATGAAGAGTGTAGCAGAAAAACCAGTAAGAGACACTGAAGAGTCATGTACCCAAAATAACTAAAGCTTTCTGAGGCACCGTAAAAGCAAAGCATCTTTCTTACTTCTGTAAACTAAAACATAAAGTGAGACATAAATATTTGGGAATGCCTGAGTTAGATCAAAAGATCTCACTGCAGCTTGGAAAACAAACAGAACAATATCAAATTTATCTTAGCTAATGAAGCCATTTCTTATACATAAATCTCTAAGTGTTTCGTGAAGGACCCTGGCTATTATTTCACATATAACACACATTTGTTTATGATGAATTGCCATTAAAATATCTCTTTAAAGACACAAACCAGACAAGCTCAGTCCTCAACTCAGATGCCTTTCTGTAGCCTTTTTAACCATTTCCATTCAACTACAGTCACAGTGACAAATGACTGCTCTGGGTACCAAGATCTTTTCTGGGAGAGAGAAAAGCTAGAAAAATTCTTAAGACCCAACCTCAGCACTAAGATGAATATGAGGAAAGAAAAATATAAACAACACCAGGGCAGTTATACAGGAAGACACCCCAAATAGGACTGTTTGAGGATGTTTTCAGCAATTTAAAATAAAATCAAGTAACAAAGTTTCAGGGAGGAAAACAGCTCGTGGAAAATAGCTTATCATACAGATAAGACACCCAATTCCCTCCTATCCTCCACTTTCACTATCACTTGAAGATGCCTCACACCGGGAGACTGAGACTAAGCTGCCACGGAGCAGCTGGATGTAAAATCTGCTTCAGAAATTGTACAACTGATGTCTGGAGTAGAGATGAATACTTTTGCCTGAAAATTTGGCTTAAAAACTGCTTTACTCTTTATAATCCTTGTTAAATCTTATTATTTAACAATGAGCAAACATTATTTGAAGACTTCTAGACTGCAATTTCATCTGCACTTTAATGAGAAGTAGCAATTCCGCTGGCCTGAGCAACGCTGCATCATATTGACCCAAAATTTAGCATGACTGAGTGAGCATGAGGGCTTTTGTGACAGCAGCTGAAAACAACTGGGAGGGCTAGGGGGAGGTGCCAGAAGAGTAAAAGCAAAGGAGCAGGATGACAAGTGAGGAAATATTTTCAAATGTTTAATTGTTCCAAAGCACACAAAAAATGTCTCAGAGCTGTAGCTTCAAGCCTTGCACATCTCCAGATGTACACTGAGTTTCAAGCAATTGTTTTTCTTTGGAATGAATCGCTCCAACTTTTGCACTTAGACTTCCCATCTTAGTGCCCCAAGATTTTCCAAGCTACCAAACAGGTTGTTAAATTCTATGTAAAAATAACACATCATCAGTAATCAGCAGAAACTGCACAGGGCTGATCTGAGACAGAGAGGAAATTTGGGGGTTCTCTGGTCACAAGGAGTGTAAAATGTAATTTACACGCCTGGTCTAAGTCCTTTTATGCCACTTGCAGAAAAACTTTCCCAAAACAAACACCAGATCCACCAGCAACATTTTAAATGTTGCAGGATCTGCATCTTAAATTGCCACTGCAATGAAGAACAGTTCCTATTTGTTGCAGAACTGAATACAGTATGGCCTATTAATTCATACACATTTTTTGAGTTAATACTTGAAAAAAGGAGACACTTTGTCATGTGAAATAACTTTTAGACGTTGGCATTTCTTTGTGAGAACTTTTTAAGTCATTGCTCCAACAACTGGCACACAATTTCTAGACTTGCGTCTGGACCGGTCAGTAAACAATCCGTGCCTGCGCACCCAGCAGTTGCACAACACACTTTGCCCACCAAGGCCCCTGCTCTTTTTGCTCCTTTTCCTTTGAGGAAACCTGACAGACCTGAGGCTCCCTGTGATCAAGTGAATGTGCTTCTCAAGCTGCACTTACCTCACAACTCCATCCAGGCCTGCCCCACATCCATCCCCAAGGCGCCCTGCAGGGTAATCAGGAGCAGCTCGTCCAAAACCCAGGGAACAGAGAAGACCTCAGTTCCTGGGAAGCAGGTTTGGTGTCTCTACCAGGCTCAGCACACCTGCAGCAGGGACCAAGTCCACGACTGCACTCCCCAAACCTGTCCAAGGATGAGCACCATTTCACCAGGGCATGGCTCAGGCCGAGCTCAGCCTCTGGCATCTCCCCAGGGAGCCCACAGAGTGACACCATCAGCTGTTGGCGGTGCAGGATCACCCCCAGCTCAGAAAGATCAATGTGGTTCCCCCCCAAGAGGGATATTAACACTTGTTACTTTGCTTTGCTTAAGAAAAGCCTCCATCACAGACCAGGGAGTGTGTGAGAGGTGAAGGAACAGAGATACCTCCAAATTAATGATCCAACTCCTTCCCTTCTGTCTTCCCTGGTGGTATAAAACACTCAGTGATGACCTCACACGGTTTGAAACAGAGCGAATGGCAGCACATCTGAGTGTGTGCACTCACAGACACCTTCCAAGGTCTGCATCAGTCCCTTTGCCTTCCCCTTCTCCCCATTCCCTGATTCCTGAGCAGGCATCTCTTCCACTGGTGCCAGTCTCACTGACAAGGATGGCTTGTGGGAAAGCCACACGGGAGCTGGGAGGGTGGAGTTGTAGTTGAACAGATCAGACACAAAACTGTGCAGCAAAGGTTTCCTGAAACGAGCCACTAAAATGTCCCACACACCTGCAGCCAGGTAAAGAGTAGATGATCAGCCAAATTATAACAGGCTTTTTGAAAATAGCACATTAATGCTATTTTTTCATGTTAGAAGACAAATTTTATTGCAATTCAGCAAATGAGCTACACCTGTAAAACTGCTTTGTATATCCAATTCACATTTAATGTCCAATGGATTGAAATGTCACAGGAAAAATTAAAAAAGGAAAACAGTACCTGGTTTTGTCATTATAATGTAAACTTCAACACGGCCCTTAAAAAAAACAAGCCAGTGATTTCCCCATGTAGTAAAATATATAGTTTATAAGGTATCGATGCTTTATCTTAGTTTAACAGCCAATCTCTAGGTATAAAATAAAGAGCTACAAAGATGTGAAGTACGTGTACAATTTCTTCAAGTATTTTCAAGTATCCTATAGTCTCTTCACTACGGACAAAATTCATTTGACAATATACAGAAAAAGTTAACTCTGAATAGTTTCACTGCAGAAATCTTAACATATTCATGAATTTAAAACACATAAAAAGTATGGATCATCCAGCTAGTAAGTCCCATTTGAACAGTTTGAAAAATATTCTTCGTAATGGAAAAAGTTGTGGAATAGTCTCCAGTTCATGAATATGTTTTCAGCTACAGAATATCAGGTGGTTAAGGTTTATAGCAGGTAAAGGCTTTTTTTTTTTTTTGTATAAACTTATCATCATAGTATTTCATTACATTTAAACCAAGTCTTTATTAATTTGCATTTTCCTTTTGTAGAAAGTATCATTGTATGAAGTCTGACAGCATTAACCAAAGAAGCATAAATAATTGATAGTGATAGCCTATTTCTCCCCTCAAATCAGTTATGAGTCTGTAAACACATCTGGCCAGTTTAGCACTACATATTTACTGTATGATGAACTGCTTATTTTTTATCATTGTAGTTCTCTGTCCAGAATGCATGTGTGTTGTTTAAAAAATTATCTTTTCCCATTAACTGTTACCAAAAAATCCCCACCAAACAACAGAACAGCATAGTCACACTAACTGCACCTACCAAACCTGCCACCTTATTCTGGAAAAGTAACAGGAAAGAAAAGTGTTCAGAGCAATGCGGCTGTAAAAGGGAGAAGGATTTTACAATGCTCTAGATAAAAAGGTGCTGACTACACCATGTGTTCTTACAAAGTTCAGCAGAACGGCATGGCAAGAGGAAATGCTGGATCTGACCCTTCTTCTGTGGGATTGATGTTAGGAACAGCTATGAAAGCAGTAGGTGGGTTTGTGGTGAACACTGAAGAGTGGTGGGGATTGTGGCTGCTACTACAGACTGGACTGTTCTTACACATGCCAGCCAAATTCCCAAAAAAACCTGGCACAGGCTGTATTTAATACCTCTCTCTTCCTTGGTCGCCTATGGATCTAACAAAACCAGCTTTTTTATTGCTGTGTTTCAGAATCTTCTTTGGCCCTTCAGCGGGGCAAATCCCTCCAGACTTGGAAGTCCACAGCAAAAAGTGCTTTGAACCCTAACAGGATTAAGCACAGGACCCCTGCCAGCGCAGGAGGAGGAAGGGCTTATCTCAAACTGGTTTTTCCTGTGAAAATAAAAGTAACCTAGGAGTTGGGGAGATGATCTCTGTGTCTTCCTCTTGCGCTGGGTGCCAGCACACAGGGTGCTCCCACTGATGGACAGCATCATCCTCATGAGCCAGCCAAGGAGCCCAGCCTTGGGAATCATCAAATGCCAGGTTATCCATATCCAGGTTAAATGCCATCCCAGGTTATCTCTAACTATCATAATGAGGGCAAAATAATCCACACCAAAACAGCCATTAAGCCAATGGTATCATGTCACACTAGGTGAACATGTGAAAGAAGAAGAAGAAAAAAAAAAAGATAAAAAAAGAACCTTAATTCAGGGTAATTACCTCATGCAAGATAAAATTAATCCATACTTAATACTATGAGATATATGGTTCTAACAGGATCAGCTCATCTGTTAAGGTCAAAGTATGGAACCTTCCTTTCTTACTTAATACTCTCTGTGAAATATACAGGCCCAGTAAATTAATTTTCAAGATAGCTGAAAGCACTGTAAATTTTTTTCTTTTTTTTTGCTATTATTAATGCATAAACAATTTGGGGCAGGTATAAAAAGACTATCCCAAGATATTAAGAATACATGAAATTCTTCAAATGCAGTACACCTGCTTTATTCTTGCCTTCCAAAGCTGGAAGAAAAATAAAAAAAACACCAACAAAACCAAACCTGCACACACAGAACACTTCTGTGAAATGCTCCTGTAAGCTCCAGGCTGTGAAAGAATTCACACCCACCCCGTGTGAGGAGTGGCTCAGACACTGCCCTCACATCTTCCTAATGCTACTGTGAAATCAAAGAAGAATCTTGCTCTGGTAAGTAGTGACAAAGGAACTTCTCAGTTTAATAATGAAATAAATAGGACAAAAGTAAAAATAGTCAAAAATTTAATACATGTGCTATACTCATAAATTATGGAAATAAAACTCACAAGATGTGACTAAGCTGTAGGTAAAGTAAAAGTGCTACAACATTGTATGAACCAAAAAACTTGGACTCTGCTTCTCAAAAGAGAGACAATACTGAGATAAGTTTATACAGTGGAGACCTCTTAAATACACAGCCCTGAACTTCTGTACAGTAATCTGTGATGCTGATAAATCAGCCTGTTCTTAAGTCACATATTCATTTTCAAAGAGATTTTTGTCAGAGGATTCAAATGAACAGAGATGCCTTTAGGCGTTTGCCAAGTTCCAGATCTCCGATAAATTAAGCTTTCAAAATGTTTGTGTTTCATAGTAGAAATGGATTAAACTTTCGTTGCTAAAAATAAAAGTGTCCCAAATGATGCAGACTGTGACAACAGGATCCATATGCATTCAAAAGGAAAAGAAAAAAAAAAGCCTTAATACCACTATCTTTTCAGAAAGATTAAGAAATCCTTATATTTGTTAGTAAGGTATACTGTTATTATTTCAGATGGGGCATAAAGATCTTTATTTAGTCATCTGGCATTTGGGGAACTCCTGTCCCTCTTTAGTAGCAGTTAAGAGAATTACCAGCAGCAACAATATACCAAGCTTCAAAAGGCTGGGTTAAGTGGAAACCTTTTTGTGTTACGAACAATTATTCCAGGTTTCTCATTTAAGTGGGCTACACTGTAAATTCTGAATTGCAAGGTAATATAGCCAGTTGTATCATAGAAGATTTTCTTTTAAAGACAAACTTACAAAACACAACGATAGGTTAAATAAATAAAAAACATCAGTTAAAAAACAGACTTAATTTCTTCTTCTGTGCAATTACGTACCAATATGAAAAATATTACTTTGATCTCTGGACATTTCACGGTTCAGTCTCCTGGATTTCACTAAAAATAATACTGACAACAAAAATAAAGGAAAAAAAATAATTGCCGACAAATCAGTGCTTTGGAGCTATTTAAAAAAGCACAGATCAGATCTGTAGTTCCCTTGCAGCAGAACATGACCCAATACATTAAAAATCAAACATTGGTAATGATGTTAATATATAAAATATTAGTTTAAAAACTATAGAATGACCTTCTCAGCAGAAATGGAGTGTATACATTGGGGTCTATGACATACAGCATATCTGAAGGCAAGTTCACAGAATGCTGAAAGGTTCACTGCACATTTTCTATGGCAAGGAAATACTGCAGCTTTAAAATAAGCTGCACAATACTCATCTCTATCTCTTTCACATGAAAGTGTGTAAAAAGCAAATCAGCAAATAAACTCTAAAATAGATTTATACCAAAATCCTCTTTTTTACATTGAGTTTACAGCTTCTATCCATTTGCCTGTACTATTTCTGGAGTTTCCTTCAAGAAAAGTCAAAGTTGCATTTTTGGGCCATGAACAAGTTCACGATACAATGTACTGGCAAGACAGAACTTTTGCATACTAACGAGATTCACTCCTTGTTGCTCTTTTTTTTGTTTTTGTAAAGACAGTTTTTCCTGTGGGACAGGAGGTCAGATGTCGATTCCTTTGACAAGAGACGCCTCCAGGGTGATGTTGAACTCCTGCAAGGTCTGCAGCACCCGAATCAAAGAATTCACCAGCGTGTGATCCTTAATCAGGGCTATGTCCTCATACATCTGGGCTGTAATGGGGCAGTCTGCAAGCAGGGCGATCCAGTGGTGCAAAAGGTGGTCTCTGACAAGGTGCCAGGTGGCAGTTTGGGAATAAAAATAAAACCAAGTTAATTTCACATCTGCACAGACACGATTTTTATTCTTTGCCTTCTAAACAGATCTATCATGTTCTCCACTTATCTTTATGAGACAGGGAATGGGGAATAACTGCCTCATGTGCAACATCTCTTTCATTTTATTAAAATATCAATAATAATATAACAACAATAATAGAGAAGTTTCTTTATACCTGGCTCCAAGACACACCAGCATCTGAAATTTGCCATCCTTCCCAATGTTTCTAGGGGTGTTGTTGATAGCAGTGATAAAGCGACAGAAATTCCTGGCCCTTGTCTGCCAGTTCTCTTCTGGGACCATCTCGTTCTGCTCAAGGGTCTCATAGTATGTTTGTGCTTTTTCTTAAAAGAATGGTGGGAGATAATGAAGTTTCATCAGTGCATATAGCACACAGGAGAAAGTTCAAGTTGAAAGGCCTAGGATCAAAGCTCATCCACGAACTTCCTGAATCACTTCATTTAGGTACTGGTTTTTTTCTGTTTGATTCAGTCCTGTGCTCCCTCTGTATAAAACTGGGATTTCACTTCCTTCCCTCTGAAAAATGCTGAAGAGGTTCACCTATCTACTGAATTTGAGGGCAGTAAAATGATCATATAAGGGGAACGGTCATGTTAAAGTACGTACCCAACACATAGAAATATTATTAAAAAGAATTCTTTTTTTTAAGAGGTGTTTGTGAACTCAGTTGATTTATTTAGCTCTGTGCCAAGGGATCTAGACCATTTTTGTGTGAAAAATGCATGCTTATAATCCCTTTATTACAATGCCCAGTACATACCAACAGCACTAGGTCCATCTGTTGTGCTCTAAAAGACAACTCGATCTCCTACAAGAGTGATTTGTTGCTTTCACTGTGCTCAATTAACAGCAAGGTTGCCCTGTGTCAATTCACTACCTTATTTATGTAACTCTTCCTCACCAAGAAAGTTTGTTTTATGCTATTACTGCTAGAAGGACAAAGCCCAGTTACTGCATCAAGTACAATGGCAGCTTTGGCAGCAGACAGAGACTTCCTCTCATGACAGTACAAGGAGGTAGGAGCTCTCATGGAAGTTCAGCTGCTGAGATGCCTCCAAAAATTCTGCTCTTCACACCAGCTGAGACACAGCAGCAATGACAAGGAACACAGTTGGATATATCTCAAAGATACCCACAGGCTCTGGGATGTCATCCTCCCACTTACCTAAAAAATCCCAAATGAAGACGTTCTTGAAGAGTCTCGGTGATTTAAATCCGTGCTGGAACACTTGCTCGAGAGCTGAAACAAGTCCACTTTCTCCACACAGCAGCAGGGTCAGGCTGCCTCTCTGCCAGCACACACAGAAAGTACACACACTCATCACCTCACTTTGGGACTCAGGGACACAAGTGTCTCAGTAGTTTTTAAATAAACAGATGCCTAAAGTTTAAACCTGCTGTCACACAGTGACCACAGACAGGATGGCTCAGTTCCCCCAAGTCCGGAGCATTCAAAAATCGAGCGATGTTTCTAAGAATGGGGCTGAGGAAAGCATTGTCAGAGCCTTGTCATCATCATCATCAAATGAGGCCTCCGACAGGCCAAGATAAAGATAATGAGCAGGTTTTACCTATAGTAAGGATCACTACAGAAAATCAGGAAAATATTTTCCTCTTAAGTAATAAAGATCACAGATCCACTGTAGCAGGTGCCTCTGATTGCTATCAACAAAAACAACATCTAATGCTCAGTAAAACCCAAAATCCTTTGTCAGAACATGACGATAAATTCTATTTTGCAAAACCAGTGCATGACTGCTTGAGATTATTATCAATGTGACCATTGACTAGAATTACACTGGATATGAACATGCCATGCCATAATGAAGTTAGAAGTCAGGTGCTATAGGAACGGGAGGACCTCTTTGTAAAAAATTCCTGACTGTCAAGGGCCATCCATACAGAGCCAGCACCGCCCTACACCTCTCTGGCTCACAAGGGCTGGACTGTGATGATTTGACAGGGGCAAGTTACTTAGGCTTGTTTCAGAAAAATCAGTGCTCTGTCAGCTGACTACACATGTCATGCGAAAGAGTCTTTAAGAGCACTTCTGCTTTACTTGGTTGGGGGATGTGGGTGTTTTCAGGGTGACCTTCTTTGTTGCTTTCCTTTTTTTTAAAGTGGCCCATGGGTTTCCATGTTTTAAGTAGCAAAGATAATGCAAAACAGACATTAAAAACCTACTTAGAACTCAATGCAGATGCAAAATGTCAGGTAATTCAGAATAAGCTAAACAGGAGGTAGTATTCTTGACAGTGGGATGGGTAGAATCCTTAGCAGAATTTGATTTTTAACACAAGTTCCAATATCAGAATGTTAACACCTAATTTAATAGTATGCTCCAGGTAGCAGCAAAAGAGACGCATTTGAGGCTGTACTATTTCATTTTTGCTCCACTTAAAGGAATTTTCAAGCATAAGGCTGTTCATTCAGTTTAGTTATTTCCGTTATATATTCTCCCATGTTTACTAATCAAAGTTTTAGGCCAGGAGTGCCGTTACACAGACAACAACTCCTCACCTCCTTTTCTGGCTTGTGGAAATGCTTCACAATACCATTAACAGCTTCACCAATAGCTTCTTGTATCTGACCAGTATTTAACTCTGCAAAATACAAAAATACATCCAGTTAGAGCTTCAGAAATTGTACCTGTGTGTGAGGGTTATGGCCTACCACAAAACACAGCAGAGGAGCATGAACCAATATAACTCATTCTGTTAGGGAAACAGTGCTGGGCTGTGGGTAATGGAAACCCAACCCTACTTTTATTTATTGTTGAGGAGGTAGGAATGGAGATGGTTTGGTTTCATATTGAAGTTAACACTGTGGTGTTTCAAAATAACAATAGTGGAAAGGGTTTTTACATATTATGTGAATTTTCAGACCAGGACCAGAAGCTAAGAACAGGAGCTGTGCTTTGTTTAGGGCTAACAAATCTGGGCATCCTGAAAATACTTGCTGTGGTAGTTCCACTGCAAACCCAAGCACGGCTGGGAACAAAGTAACCACATGATTTATGAGGAATAAGACAAGCATAGAACCCTGATCTCAACAGAAAACAAAGAGAAGTCCATGAACAGAAGCCACTAGCCAGCTTCTTCATCCATGAAGGACAGAGACAAGGCAGCAAATTTCTACCTTCCTCCATAGCATTCATTCCACAGGTGAAGGGCAAGAATACAAAAAACACCACCAGGGCAGCTAAACACTGGACCAGGAGTACAGACACATCTGCCATCCTCAAAGACTTTCAAAACTTAATTAGAACAGGCTACTCAGGACTGTAATTTGGAAGATAGCTTGAGCAGGATGTTGGGCTGAGTTTCACAGGTCCTCTCCAAACTCCAGCTGTGTTTGCAAGCAGCTGCCCTCAGGTGATGATGGAAGACAGGACAAGACAAGACAACCTCAACCACTCACTTGGCTTATTGTTTGGTGAGATGGTGACAAATCTCCTGATCATGCTTGGAGACTGCTGTAGGGGAGGGGTTCGGCACTGCCGCTCATCAGCCTCGGTGTGGGAAGTCAGCAGCTCTCCCACCAGGATCCTCTCCAAACTGCCGTCATCCATTCCCTTCCCAAGCCACCTTCCGCAGGGAAACCTAAGAACATCAAGGAGAGAAACACGTGGATCAATCCAGATTCAATTCCATGCCAAAGACTTTCAGTTGCAGTTGCCTACAGCCCAAATTCTGCTGGTATAGTATTAGAAATACTTCATCTGGCAACAAATAACCAAGTCTTGGCTTTGGCTTTTGCCAGTACAGGCAGAAAAAGTAAACCAGCTTTTCAGTTCCAAGTTTGTGCTGAATGTTGCAGTAGATGATCCATGCACAAACCAGATTTTGCTTGAGTCCCGTATGAAGCACACGATTTGTGGAAAAGAGGTGAAAGGGGAAATCTCACTACACCCCATAGACAGGTGAAGAAATACACTTATGTTTTCACTGAATATGCTACATGGCAGGCCAGCTGTAAAAAAACCCCACAACCCAAACATATACTTAAATGCCAAAACACCAGTACTTCTACTGAATTGGGATATTAAATCAGACACTAGAAAGCACACGTGCTCATTTGCTCATTATCAGTTTCTCTGAACCAATGTTGATGTGAGTTTAATCAGCTTAATTGGAAAACTGAACAGCATCCAAAAATAGAATCTTTCCTCTCCATTTAATTACAAATGAACTGGCATGGAGAGCTGAGTGGACTTACCCGCCAATTTATCATCAACATGAGCCAGACAGTTTCTCTAAACAAAGGACAGGGCATCAAACCATCCTGTACCTAACACAAATAAATTTAATTCTCACTGTAAACTTCGTTCCTTTACTTTCTCCATGCAAACACAGGTTTCTAACACTCATAAGCCCTTGTGTTCCAGCTTGTGTCCAAAGGTGTCTCTAACACCTAGAGCATCCAGTCCTTATACAAAATACCGCCTATATTGGGTAAGCAAGCTCTGACTCACTCTTTCTTCCTTGGGCTCAAGGCAGATTATTTTTAAGGCGCACAACAGTCATCTCATCTTCTCCACCAATGGTCTGATATGAGACATGAACATGTGCAAACTGAAAACCCTGTTTGACTTTGCAAGAACCACGACTTGTTTAATGCCAGAAGCCAAATGATCTTTCTGTGCCTTCAGGTCGAGCCAACTGTAGACACAGAGTCCCAGGAGATCAGACCTTTCTAATCAAACAAGCCCTAGTGTGCCAGCTCCCTGCAGAAATTCTACTTACCCCATATGAAATGTCAGAATGATACTTACTTGTAAGTATGCCCTGTTATTTCATTTCTGACCATAACATATTCCACAAGCCACTTGGCATACAGCCCTGAATTATCATGTCCTATTTGTACTGTGGTCAGTTTTCCCAGGTTCTGGCACTGCAAATTAAACAAAGAGTTTGTCAGAGGAAATTGAAAGAAAGCAACATGTTGGAGGAGTAAACTATTAGAGAACGTGCTCAGACAAATTCAGAAATGTGGTTCCTATTTCTGACTGCGTGATTGATTCTGGGTTTTTTAGTAGTGGGTTGCTTTACTTGGTTTTGTTTGGTTTGTTTTGTTAAATATTATTTTGATCAGCACAGAGAACATCAGCTGAACTAGATTTTTCAATTAAATTTTACCCAATGCACATAACACACATGCAAAAATGAGAGTAAAATCCCTTCTTTGTTTCCAGCAGAAGAGGATATGACACCTCCCACAGTTGTAACATGAAGACAGTCTTGTCTATCCCTTGCACTAAGGAACTGTCAGTCATTTTGCTCTGCATTTTATTAAATGTAGGTTAAATTTGCTATGTATAGGCACAGAAAGTATCTGTGACTAACCACAAAGATAGGAAATGTATGGCAAGGTGGTACAGCAAGGGGAGAATTTAAAACTGAACAAACAGGACATCCAAATCGGGTTTTGTATCAAGTAATACAAACCTCAAAAGTCATTTCTAATATATTCCTGGGAATCTGCAGGACTCCTGTTTCACCCAGTTCTCCCGAAATACAGATCCAAGGATTGGCTGTGAACATCGAGCCACCGAGTTTCTTGCTGGGAACAATCAATATATGGTATGGTATCACTGCAAACACAAAAGAAATAAGGCTTCAAAAATGAAGAAGGGTAATTATGTAACCTCTTTAGTCAAGAGAGGGGCAAAAGATAAGCCACAAAACAGCACTGTAGTACCATGAAATGTTAAAACAACATCAGAGCTGCTATTTAATCGTGGCTAACACTTGCACACTAAGCACTGACTGACAATGGGGAAGTGCACACATATACAGCAGTCACTAAGAAGCAGAGCTGACAGCAAAACAGCATCAAGTGAAGAAAGAAATCTGCATGGAATAAAGCCTTCTTATGGGTATAATCACTCTTTATTTACCAACCTCAAAACACGGCATGAAGATGATTACTTACCCTCAGTTTAGTGACAAGGAAGTAAAGACATGACATTCCTGTATCCAGGACTGCACTGTAGCTCAGCACACTGCACAACTCTCCCCAGCTCCCACTCAGGTACTAACTGCAGCCTTCCTTTACAGGCCTGGCTGGCAGCAGCATTCACTACCATGGCTGAACAAATTCAGTGAAAATACAGCACGATGCTGCAAATTTCTCTGTGCCATGTCGCTCTTAGTTATGATAACTTCAAGACTTAACAATTTTTAAAAAAACAAGCAATTTTTTCCCCTTCTAAATAGCATAAATAGTTCAGACGCTTTCTGGTCCCCTGGTTTACCTGTGGGTAATTCAATGCAGTATCACCTGAGCTGCAGCCCCTCCTCTGACTCAGGAGGTTTATGCTCCCGAGGAAATCTCCTGCACAGCCCTCTGTTCACCACCCTTTTATAATAAAATCCAACTCTCTGAATGGTCACTGTGTTTTTTGGCTATCTGCCCTTCTTTTATAGTGCATAAGCAGATTACAGTCAGGGCTTTTCAGCTGAGGCGTTTAATACATTTCTCCCTCAGCACCTCCTCAGCAGACAGTGCCCTCGAGAAAGCATTTGGTGGTTGGATTTTCTTAAAAGCTCCACGCTCACAGCATTTAAGAATTAATTAAAATGTTTCCCTTTTTATTTTCTGTGCTGATGGTCCTAAAGTAAGTGACAATTTAACTGCATCCAGGAGACCAGATTTTAGCATTATCCAGATCTTGCCCGCAAGGCCAAAAGCTGTTTTGCTTGGATGTCTGTTTGCTTTGTCTTTCACACACACAAGTATGAATCACAACACACCACCAAGAGCAGCTCCTACCAGGAGGCCACAGCGGTCCTTTCACATACCCCACCCCCCATTTTAGATGCTTAAAAGTTTCTCTAGGGTATCCTTTTAAAAAAAGAGAAGAAAATAAAAACTGTGTTGAGGAGTTCAGATGCAGCCCTCAAAGGCCATTTCATTGTTACCCCAAACTCAGAGACAGCTATGCAGCAAAGTAGCCTGAGTACAAAGCAGGAAAGGTTTGTTTTCATTCCTAGCATGCATTAACATTCTTACCTTGACAGTGAACAATCCATACTGTGCCTGTTTATTATCATGCAAGCCAGCCTACCACAAAATTCTCAGCTGAGAACGTGCCCCCAACTAAAGTGATTAAAGCTGTGTATTTTACCAAGTTAGAAACAAAAGTATCAGGGAGAGAAACTCCTGCCCACCACGTGAGAAGATCATGGAAACAGCAATACAGCACACACAGGTGGAACCCAGGAAAGAAAAGCAGAACAAGTACATTAGGGCATGTTGCTCAGAGCTGCTTAGAATTTTGGACAAGGACTCGATCAAATCTGGGAATCTGAATTGCAGGGAAAGCAAATACTTACAGATTGTTGTGAAAACATTGGTAAAGCAAAAGTAATCAACAGCATTGAATGACAGGAGATGATACAAGAATTGTTCTTTCTCATCATCACAGCGGAGGAATGCGTAACGCTTGTAGAGTTTTCTGACAAAGCAAAACACATAATCTGTCACAGTAACAAGATGCTTTCAGTGAAATGTTTTCTATTGTGCAAATTTATTGGGTACACTATGAATAATGGGCAAGCAATTACAAATGAGAAGTGATTCTGGGAGAGTCAAGAGTATTTAATGTGCCAAGGTATGCTGACTCTCTCCAAGTCTGACATCTCCAAAGTGCATCAGTCCAATTCTCATTATCTTCCACTCCTCAAATGCAAGGTTTGGTCTAAGGGTCTTCTCCCACCCAAAAACATCCCAAGATGAAAAATGGAATTTTGCACTTTCGTGAAAAAAAATTCTGACTTCTTTTGGCCATGTAAAATGACATAACTGAGACAAAGAGTTCTTCTGAATTTCAGTTATTTCTGAGCAGAGGGTGCCATGTGAGAGTTCTCCAGCACATGATGTATGACAAAAGTCTGTTCTCAAATCACATAAGGCAAAAACTGGGGCTATCTGGTTGTGTTTGGCTATAGGGGATAACCCAGGGCCTGCAACAACCTGCACATTAATCCAGGGAACAGCTTCAGTGCTCATAGGACACAGCTCCTGACAATAACCAAAATGATAAGCATGCAACGGTGGCAACCAATAAATAATACCAGTGTTGGTGAATAATCATAAAAGAAGAACAGACCAAAATGTATTAAAATCCAACTGATGCTACAGGAATATCCAAATCCTCATGAATGCAGGAATTAGGTATTAGAAATGCTGACACAGCCATGGAGGGCATCCTGACAATTACCCTCGATTTCAGGTATCAATTTACAGAAAAATCAGCAAGTCACAAGACAGAAACTTGCAAAACAAATCAATGATAATCAACATACAGGCACGTTCTCACTTATATAACAACCCTAACACTAGAGACTGACAGGAAATGTTCAATGAAAATAAAGAGACTGAGCCTGAAATTCACCTAACCTGCCTGTAGCCACAAGAACAGCAAAGTCACAAAAGTCTCATTTGATTTGTTCATCTGAACAATCTGAATCACATGTTTGACAGCCCATCAGGCTATCTGTGTCCTGTCTTTTTAAAGGGTAAAGTTTCTCAGTTTCCCTGGGCACATAAAGGTCTCAGGACAGTTAAGCCATGGGATTTCTCCCTGTCCCAACTCTAGGCCCTTTGCAGACTAGGAAGAAACCAAACATGTTACATTTTCCTTGTATTTGTTAACAAATATCAACTACAGAGAACGGGTTAATTAAAATATCTAACAGCTGCTTCAAAAAAGAACAACACAAAATCTTGTTAACTGCAAAACAGCAGAAGTTGCACCATTACTTTTAGTACTTCACTGAACTTGGCTCTGCTTCCTTTAAAAACAAGTGGGGCACGCTTTCAAACCATACTGCCTAGAAGAGATCTCTAAGTAGGATATCTAAATATGCAGCACAAAGCACACGAGATTACAAAGAATTGATGTCATGCTGTACAAGTTGCTCCTTTGCTTGTCATTTTCATTTTAAACATACTTTTGTTGCTGTTTCTCACTGTTCTAGAGAATCAGAATCTGCCTGATAAATGAACAGTACACTGGCCAGTGTTAAAAGAGGGTTTTTTCTTCTCTTTTGCGTGGGGGGACATGGAGTGTGGTGGTGTGTGGAAAACCCTCTCATAGTACTTGCTCTGCATGGGACAAGCCCTGCTAAATTTAGCCTGGCCTGAACTGTTGACTTCACTGGAGAGGCTTAACCTTAATTTGGAGATACAGGTAGATTTATCAGCTGTCCTCACTCTATCCTTCAGCTTTTCCTTGTTCACTGAAGGCCACAGCTTCAACACAAAGTCCAGCATAATACAAGACAAGGCAAATCTCCAATAATTAACAGTTGGGGTTCAGGGGGATCAGGGGGTGAAGAAATTCCTTGGAAGGTGGTGAGTGGAAGGAAAGGAAGAGCAGACAGAATAGGTTGAGCTGTCTCCAGAAAGAAGCCTTTAATTAAAGCTAATGACAATTAATACGGGTTTAATTCTCACACAGTAAACACTGTATGTGACTATTATGAAAGCAATTCACCTCAAGCAAGCTATAAATAAAAAAAACATGTGAAGAGCCCCAGCATTGAATCCCAGTTCCCAAACTGCTAGTGACACTTGGAAGGCCCGTTTGTTCGACGCCTTCTGCACACTGCTAAGCAGATGGATGAACAGGCACACCTGGATTTTTGAAACCAAACAATTATACAGATTTTAATTTTTTTAAAAGCTTTGCCCAAGATAAACCATCTTACTTTGTGAGTTCGTGATCTGAAAGCAACTGTTTCAGATGCCTAGAAAGCAACTTCTTTTCCATAGAGAGACGAACCCAGGCTCTAGCCTTGCCAACATCTGTTTTGATCTCACTGATGTTCTGGATATGCCTGGAAAAAAATAAAAGAAAAAGACATGCTTGGTATTGTCAAAGCATGACACTTCTTTTGAACCAAGCCAGGCTGAAGTTTTGCAAAGAACACAAAATACCAGGTAAGTCATAGGAAAAAGAAACATAATCACCTTAATATTCAGTACAATAAAAAAATCCCTGCAATCTAGCTCAAAGAGAATAAGAGCCTGAAAAGGAAATATCTGCAATGCAGTGCCCTATTTACAAAATTCTAAACGAGGCCCATTGTCTCACATGATTTAGGAATCATTCTGGACCTTATCGCTGCAATATTTATGGCTGAATGCTTTGGAAAATTAAATACCGTCTTTGCATGCTCAGTAGAAGCTTTTCTTGTGCACAAGACACAAATGGTATATTTTAAAAAGGCAAGCAAATCCTCAATTCACTCCTCCCTACTGAAAAAAACTGGATGCTGGAATGGAAAAAGAAGGAAAGAAAAATTCTGTCAAGGTTATTTTAGAAGTTCTGCATATTGCTTTTTCAATGTACTGAAAAGAAAGCACTGGGCAGAAGTTGTAGTTTTATTCACACCACAGCACTGAATTTTAGATAAACCCATTCTTTAGATCAAACAAGTTCTTGAAACTGCTTTCTTCCCTGAGAAACAAGAATGGTCTCAGCACTATGCAACCAACTCAGCAATAACTGGGAGAACACAAACACTGCACCCACACCTCTGTGGAAATTAACCAATACACAAACCATTAAAAATACAAAAATTCTGTCACAGTATTTCCGTAAGTTAATAGCTCTGACAACATAAAACCTTCTCTGTATGAAACACGTGTCTGTAAAGGTCAATGAAAAAGCTGTACTATCTACTTTAAAAGAGTTCAACAGGTTCCTTCCCCACATCCCCCTCCTGCTGCATGAAACACAGGCTTTTCTGGATGGTGCACAGAATACACAGAAACAAGTGTGCAAATCTCAGGGGGATTCTGAGTTGTTTAACAGTTTAAACTCACCTCATATCCTGGATGAGAGAGATTCTCAGAGGTGACATGGCTGGACTAGTATCAGACTTTCGTCTTTCTGAATCAAGAAGTATTCCTAGATTCAGAAGCAGAGAGTTTCTTGTTAGCAGAAATCCCACCAAAGATTTTTAAACCAATATAAAAAAGAAGGTGAATTAACACCAATTTGCACTCCTGTACGACTGGTGACTCTGTGAAGGTACTGTGCTATATTTCCACTCCAAATGACATGAAAATCTGATATACTACACAGGAATTTATACAAATCAGCACACACTGAGCACCAGCACATTAATGAGCTTAGATCCAGCTGAAATTGGTATGACATCAAATGGCTTAAGACATAACAATAAAATATTATTTTCTAAAGACTACCCTGTTTTCTTGCTGTGTACTGACAATTTCTGGCACTGCTGACACCAGAGAACAGTGTTTAACATGTTGTACTCAGTTCATCACACATCATGTGCTTACTGAGCTATTACTTTGCACACTCCCGTAACACCGCTACTTTTTAAATACCACACTTTGGGGTTTTCAAGCATCATTATTACTCTTATCTTTCCAATTCCACTCCAGAATCAAGTGTCTTTGTGTTTTAAACGATAAGCCCACTGTTCAGTTGTTTTTCAAGCCACAATGTAAAACTTCAGGGTGCACAGCACAATTTTATGTGCTTACACTTGTTTTCCACCCCCACCCATAAAATCATTTGCTCTGCCAGTCATGCAGGGACTGTGTCACACGGAGGATGAGGTACCAGAGCAATCCATTTTAAAGCCTATCTCTGAAGCATCAGCTATTTCTGGCTTCTGACTACCATGGTAGTCAGATACCAGATCCAAACAAGTGGGCTCAATACAAACCAGTTTATTTTTCACAAAAGCTATTGAGACAACACACCAGGCCCATATTAAACCTGTAGCAGACATAACACTTGATTCAGTTATATTGAAACAAGGGTATTTCTGAGGGAAAAAAAAAAATCTGCCTGGTGTAAATCTGCAGGCAGCTCTTACTCACAGCTTTTAATCATCTTTCAGTGGATGCCAATCTTACCTGAGGTACTGAAGCTGCCTGATGTGGTTCTTCTCTGTCTGTTTTCTAGGTAATGCAACAGATGAGACCACAAAGCAGACTTTCCCTACAATTAAAAAATATTAGTTAAAGAAATCGCTGAATTAAAAAAAAAAAAGAAGTTTAAATCATCGTTGAAAGTGTCAGCCATAACAAAAACTTGCTTTAAAGATGTTTCTCCCTACAAACTCAATGGTAAAAACCAAAAATAAGACACAAGTTGGAGGCGCTTGGGAGCTGTAGAGAGGCTGAGAAGGAAAAGCAAGAGTCAGACTAGTGGGATCTAATGATTCTGGTACCAGGAAAAAGTCAATTGAACTTCTTTCCTCATAGTTCATTACCATGACAAGAAAACGTTCTAAGACTTATAAAACTGTGTGCAAATGGAATTTTAAATCTGTGGCTGTAACCTGTCCTGTGTGTCATTCCCTACCTGCTTTTCCAGCAGTGAAATGACACGGGACATGGAGCCAGCCTGAACAAGAAATACCCAGGCCAAGTCCTGTTCCCCTCAGGGTAATTCAGGGCTACAGATAAATGCTGTCTAATTTTAGAATCAAAAAAGATTCCCCTCAATTTCATCAGGCAAAGCACTTGGCTAATCACAAACACAGTAAGATATCCCAAAACATAAGCAGGACAATGACAGCTTATCAGCAGAAATACCCCAGTTCTACACACCGTAAAACCAACTTAAAAGTTAGAATTTGGAATGTAGTATTTAGACCAAGATAAATCCATCAAAGGATGTTAAAAGGTGCACCTTGCTCATTATGTTGCTTTCTTAAACCCCTGGTGGCTTAAAGCAGAATGTGAGAAAACCTTTCACTAGGAAATTACAAAGAGACTAGGATTCATCATAGAGTATTTCTCATGATAAACCAAAAGCTTGCAAACCTGCACCAAGGCCACAGTAAGCAAACTGGGACTATCCAGCACATCAATTGGAATTACTTATAGATAATTAGTATTACTTATCACCTTCCTAAATTTCTGTATTAACCTGAAATACCAGTAAATATCTAGCAATTCTGCATTTCAGAAAAGATGTCATATTATAAGGCCGTACTTTTATTTACAGCTTTTGCAGAAAAAAAAACACAACTGTAAAGCAACAGTTGTCAATTCTGCACTATTAATTTCTTCTAAAATTATCTAAGTGGCTTCCCAGAGGTGCAGTAATGATGGTTCATATTTAATTTTTTTTTTAAACTGTATTTAAAAATCTCTAACCATTTCCATCCCATAGCTCCCTACAGTTGACAAAAAGAACTATTGACCATGAGGGATTATTCCAGAAGTGGCATGCCTCCAGAAGAATAAATCCTAGAGTGTCTGTAACATCTGTGCTGACAGAAATCTATTAACAATAAGCATTCAGTGGTGAGGATATAAAAAATCCACTGTGTCTTGTGTGTACCTGACAGATCCAACACGGAAAGCCAAAACTGCAAGTCTTATTATAAACAGATAAAAAAGAGCACGAAAATATCAACCAGCAAAGAATTACATCCAAAACTGTGTTTCTCCCAATAGACACACACATGCACACACAGTCTAGTGTTCAGCAACCAGCTGCCATGGCAAGGAGAGCTGCAGCAGATCACAGAAAGCGGCAACAAAGGATCCTGCAGCAAATCAATGTCAACAACCATGATGAATGTGAGAACTCATGCAGTGTCTGCCCGCTCCTTCAGCACCGTGGAACTCTCCTTTAACTTCACCAAATAGCAATGATGATGCAAGCTGGATCTGTAAGGGGAAGGAAGACAGCCTAAGGAAAGCAGTGGGACAGAGAATGGGCATGGGAATAACCAAGGCCTTCTGAAAGTCCAGACTACTTCAGTCACCAGATCCTACATCACAACTCTGCTGCGCTGTTTGGGACAACAGAAGGCATGGATTCCCTCTGCACATGGGAAAATCAGTAGGTAGCTAATGTAGGGCTACTGGGGTTCATCAGCAGGGAAGAGGTAAAAGCAGGGATTGGTGGAAGGAAAGCCATCCTCATTACTATGGTCAGTTGAGAAAGAAGAGTCTTACTTGGCTTGTTATTGAAAAATGAAATAAAAATCGATGTATGAAACAGCAGGCTTTTGCATATTTCATAAAGGCCAGAGCACACAGAGAACTGGTGGTGCTTTTTTAATTTTTTTTTTAAACTCTGGATCATACTATGAGATACACTGCACTTCCTCCATCAGGCCTCTATTTTATTCCACCACTCTATTTATTCCACCATTCAGCACTGTTTGCCAACATCTGCAATCAATCCAAAGCATTAACCTTATGAAGGGTTGGCCGTCTGGTGGTCTGAAAGGCCCAAATCTGGGTTGAAGCAGAGTATACTGATGCTCTGTCTTCTAAGACGAAAGCAGTACAGCTTCTATCCTAAGTGATATACAAGAGGGAAGGGAGAGAATCACATGATAAATCTTCACATTATATAGTTTGAAGGAGAGCAGATTTAAACACTGGTGTTTGGGTGCTGGGAAGAGAGATACTGGATTACAGTTGTCTGGATTATGTACATATAGTCTGCACATTCTTTTTTAAAAAAAGTTATGATCTTCTCTGTCCTTGCTACTCCTTCGTACAAGGGAGGAGTAAAGTTGGTAAAGGCCCTCCAAATTCCATCTTGTCCCACAAGTGACTCCAAACAGACGAGCACAACAAACAATTATTAATTTCGTAAAAATCCCCCAACACCTCTGGCTAGTGATCTTGTAATCATAATTTAGATACTCCTACAACACTCAGAAAGAACCAAAATAGCAAGACTTTTACTCTGAAGTACTAAATTATCCTTCAGGAAAACAATTCCCCCATCCCACTGACAGCACCTTTAGCACATGCTGCCTTGTAGCCCATGGAACTTCATTAACGAATACAACAATAGCTTTTTTACCATCCTATTGAAAAAAAAAAACACCAAAACCCACCAGACCAAACAAAAAACCCCAGGTTAAACAGAGAGTCTTCCAAGAAGTCATCTGTGGAACACATATCCCACAGTACAGAGACAGACACAGGGGTAAGAACTGACATAAAAAAGACTGGGGAACACACGAGTATTTCAACACATCTGCATCCACACTGAAGGTGTCCTCTGAAAGCAGAGAGATAAAGAGCATAACGTGACTTTAGGAAAGTGTGTTCTGCAATGTACAGGAATATTTAATCCTCACCTGTTTGACTTGCAGACCATGGCTCCATATCCTTTCTAAGAGGTCACACAGACTGGCTATCAGGGTGTTCTCTTCCACTCCTGTGATATTCACTTCACCGTGACCAAGCTCCACAGCTTCTCGACCCATTTTCTCAACCAACATCCTCTTAGTCTCAAAAAGGACATAGCAAAAAAATAATGTTAATTCTTTCTGCAGGAACTTCCAAGGCCACTTACACTTTTTAAATAACCAACAAGAAAGCACACAATAACAAACATTTGGCAGAAGAACTGGGTGTATATTTATTTCTGGTGCTAGTGCAGGACTGCAGTTCTTTTATCCCTGGTTTTCAAGCCAGGACAGCACCAGTGTTGATCGTCGGCTTTTCTAAAACTGGGTTTGCAAATGGGCATGTCATCCTCCACAGAGCAACCCCAACAAAAGGAACAGCAGGTCACACACTGGCAAGCTGGGTCAAGGCCACAAAACACAGACTTTGGGTGGTTTTGATGCTGGGTGAGTGCTGAATGAACTCCCCACGAGCAGGACACTTTGTCCACCTCCTCCCAGGGGAGATTAACGCGCCCAAGTGCTTCCAAGTAGCACGGGTATGTCATTCCTGGGAGACCCTGTTCTGCCAGATGGGCATCTGGATTAAATCAAACCCATTCTGGAGTGCACCTCTTGAGTTTCCCCAGGAGCCACATTCTTCTAAATTGTGCACAATTTCACACTGGTCAACAAAGCTTTCACCAGCTCCTAACATACAGTCTTCCAGTCACATCATACACCTAGCTGGAGGAAAAAATGAGGAGGGAATCAGTTCTGCTCGTCTCTTACACATTTTTTTTCATCTTTGTTCCTATTCTAGACTGGCTTTCAGATGAATAATATTCCCTTAAGCACCTCTGCACAGTCTTGGTCCCTAGTTAGTCCCTAGCTGCTTCTCCTCCTCACTCCCTCCGGCAATTTCTCACTGTAAAGGAGCCAAGTCTATCTTCAGGAATTTTCACCACCTATTGCACCTCTATTAAGGGACTGGGATTATTTGGACAGTTCTATAAAGTGAAATCAGAAATAGATGCCCATATTAAATTGAGTTTTACAGGAAGTTCTATATAATTGCTATAGTGCCTTCATTGACTTAAGGCAAGAATGTGTCTATTTCATAATTACCCTCTTTATTGTATTTGTAAAAACATTAACATTTACTCCAGATTAATATATTGCCAAATATATGCTGGTGAAGCATGTATACAAATTAAAGCCAAATTTTTTTGTTAAGTGCTTAAAAACTCATGCCTCATAAATATATTCATTCTTTTAAGCCATGAGAAATTCCCTTAATCTATGTGCTGTATTTTCTCCACAACCCTCTCTCTTTAGGACTATTCACTCCTGTTGAAATAGTGCTGTCTCATTAGTTATAAGTGAAATGTGCTATAACAGACTTGGGCAGCGGGATGGTAAAGACCCTTCAGAATATTCAATCTATATCATAAATCTGCTTGACAAAATTTCTGCTCCTTGCAGACTTTCTAAATACATTCTCTCTCCATTAATTTCTCACCACTATGCAAAAATCCTCATAGGGATAAAACAGAAACAGATGGCAGAAAAAGGGGGTGGTTAGAAAATACTGGATACAACGTGGTCCATAAAGGATAGATATGAGGTGCAAGAGAGCTGAATTATTCTCTGTATTACCTTATTTCGGCATTCCTTCAGCAAGCCTTCTACAAACTTCCAGTTGGTTTGTGCAATTACTGATGGAGAGAGGTTAGAGAGTTTGGGCTGTCGAATGGTGCTGCCCAGATTCCTGGCTTCTTGGATGTACTTCTGGATCGGGGGAGATAATGGACAAAGACAGACAAAAGTGCAAGTGAGACTCCTTGGCCAAGAGAAAAAGGTAAACTTATCTTTATAACCCACACCTCTGGAGTGAGGAGGAAAGGATCACATCCTCTCTAGGAAAAAGCCCCCAGCATTATTTAGGGCTGAGATACTTTAGGTACTATTTCACCAGAGGTCAAACCCCATTTATATTGTCTACATAGTATTGTATCACACATTGCTGAATTACAAAAACACAATACAAACTGCCAAGGATATTTAGATGCATAGAGATTCAATTACTCCCTCCACCACTGAGAATTGTCTTGTTGTTTTTTCATTTAAATAAAATATTGCAAAAACTACCCAGACCAAGACTATTCAAGCGGCAGACTGGTCTATATGGGGACTGCAAGAAAATTTTGCTCTGTCAGGATGCAGCTGCAAAATGCAAATGATAACAACATCTCTCAGCTGTGAAGCAGCTGCATTTTTGAGGAAAATCATTTCCTGAACCCACTCTACTTGAAAGAGCTCTTCTGCTCCTGTCACTGCCATCAAGGAGTTGCCATTGTTTTCATCCCACAGACAAATTGATATGACAAATACTTTGGAAGCCAGGTGATCACAGGTTGGGTGGGGCACAGGTAACAGAATTAGTGATAGAGAGAAAGCCCTGTACAGGCACTGATGGAATACTCAGGATTAGTACGTATTTCAAATTAACAGGAAACCTCTGTACCTTACACTGAAATAATGACCAACTGAAATGTCAGTGAATAGATTTGTCAAACATGACAAAGAGGGAAAACCCCATCTTCTTCACTGGTCTTGCACTAAAGAGCTACGATATATACATTTAATTATGCATCTTTATCCAGAACAATGATTACAGTCATATTGTGCATTGGACATACCAGATAATGTTCTGACACAGATTTTATAGAGGGCATGAAGGGCCAATCATGCTGGTCCCAGTCTAAACATAACTGCAACTGAAGCTCTGACATGGAAAAGTCCAGGTGCTGGCAGGATAAGTTGGTAGCAAAAAGCCAAGCAGATGTAAAGTGAAAAGTGGTAAGCACATATGAAGTAATAAAAGCAAGCATGCAAAACAGAAAAGGAGAAGAGTGAAGACATAATACAATGCAGAACTCCCAAGCATTCAACATAAAAATAAATTCGTAAGTAATGAATCTGAAAGGAAAAAAGAAAAGATGGTGTTAAATCAGTGGGTTGGTGTAAACTCTGCCCTCCACTGGGCACAAACGTTTGCAAGTAAAAAGTCATTAATTCTCAATTGCACAGATTTTTGTTGGCCGCCCCAAAGCTTCAATACGTTTAAAACTCACAACACTGCAGTTTGACACCACTGCCTCCCGCTCAGCTTGACCCCCAGTGTTCATCTCAGAAGAGCTCCCTCCCCACTCTCTCAAATTTACTGTGGGAGTCTGAGGTTCACCTGGGAGAAGGGGTCAACGTTCAATCACCATTATGTCATCAAAAAGGCACAGCACAAACCCCTAAAACACCAGCACCGTTACCATTGGTACTTGGTACCCCCAGCTGAGCATGTGTTTTAAAACATTTATTCCTCAGAAATTACTCGCCTTTTGCAACAGAATAACTCCTACAGGAAATGAACTTGTGAAGGATCAGTTAAAAAACAAAACAAACAAAAAACCCCACAGACCACAGGTAGATTTTTGCCTTTGTAAGTACCCAATTGATAGCTCAGACGTTTACATGCTTTAATAACTGCGTTGTTTAGCACAATATTGAGGTTAGAAATCAGCTATTATTCATTTCTGTTACTTCTAAGTAAAAAGCACTTGAGACATATCTGAGCATATGGAACATGTCAAAGCCAGAAACTACTCGCAGAGCTCTTTTATTATGCAGACATTTTTCTGTTACATGGTTATGGATGACACAGATGACACTATAATTCAACAAAATTTTAACAAACCAGTAAGAAAATTCCAGAAATGAGTACACTAGGAAGGCAATTTAACTCGTAACTACCATAAAAGAATGAACTGAACAAACATACTTGAGTTTCACAACACTATCCTAACAGACACAAGACTACTACTACTTAAAATTTCAAAAGTAAGCTTTTCTAAGGATATTTAACAAGGCAAGAGAATATTATTTTCAATTAACAACATACACTTGAAAGCAAAACTTCGGGGTTACTAAACAAACAAAAAACCTGTAATGTTTTGAGCCAGACTATGCTTGGAATTACCCATAAATCAACACCTGGTGTAACAGTTTGCAGTCTGTACCATATGAATCAGAAACTGTACTGTAATTAGTTCACTTCACCCAGATCTTTCAAAACCACTTCACCACAAAGAATAACTGTGTCAGCTGTAGGAACTGTGGTGAGAGCTGTTTATCATTTCAGAAGGTGGGTAAATCAGCATCAGACTGTGCTGTGCAAAAACAGGCAGACACAAATGCGACAGTATGGGTGGGCTTCACATTCTCACCTTAGCAATGAGGTTCTGTCAGTTTGTCACCTTAAGACTTTTTTATGGTCTACAGAAGACACTTAGGCAACTCCAAAAGGCAATGCTCCTGATTTTAGGATGAAATTAATCCCTCTCTAGAGATGGTTATCTTTCCTCCATCAAATACACAAAAGAAGCACAGGGTGACTAAGTTATTTAGAGATGGGAAATAGATGGCTGAAAACTATTAATTCCCCTTTTCCCACTCAACCCCTTTAAAAGACAAAAACCCAGAGCAACTTTAAATCATGTGATTACATTTTCAGAGAACTCTCCTATATGTGGGATGAAATAATTTTGTCCTGAGAGGGGGTAAAAATGACATAACTTTTATAATAAGAAAACTAAGTATTTTTGGTCTGCTACTTCATTTGTATTAAATACACTTCAGGGAGAGCAGACATGAACTGCAAGTAACTGTCTAGACATTTCATAAAGGTTGCAGAGCATTTTTCAGGCCATTAGGAAAGAAAAAAATCAGATGTCTATAGCTGAGCAATTTTCACCTCTCTCTGGTCATTGTCCAGACGCAGGTGCTCCGTGTGTTGCTTCTGTCTGTCCTTCCGCCTCCACTGAGCAGGAGCATTCCTCTTTGTCCACCTGCACATGGGGGAATAACAGCAACCAAATGTCAGGAGTCAGGGGAAGGGCAGAGGCAATAAGAGGTTTCCAGCTTATTCTATACTGAACATCAATTACATCAGCCAAAGCGCAGCTGCAAATACACACAAAGAATCTCTGGAGAAGAATCCAATATTGGGCAACCAAAATATTTTAGAATATTAGATCACATACACTTGCTTTGTATTGTTCCTTTTTTTATTTTTACAATGTCCAAGGACAATTTAAGCCTTGCCCCTCCTCCTTCAAAGCTGTTATAAGAAAATATCCTAAAATATTTGCTGGCTCCTACCTGGGATCAAATAAGAGGATCTGCTTTTATATTGACAGTAATTATAAGTAACTCAAAGTACACCAACTAACATCTCAAACACGAGGGCTTTCTTAAGTAAATTTGCTTCAAGAAATCCAGATTTAAAAAAGAAAAAAATAAAACCAGACATAGCAAAATCCCCAACCCACGCAATCCACCCACATCATCTGATCAGCTCCCACTTGAAAAAAACAAACTCAAAACTGACTTTGCTTTCTAATATCTCTGCTTTAGTACCATTCTATAGATCTTGCCAAGATTCAGCCCCTGTTGCCTTAGCTTACTCACTTGTTGCTTGCTGGGCCAGTGGATAAAACATCAGACTGAAGCTTAGGAAAAAATCCAAGTTCATATTTCCCTTGTCCAATTTTCATGTCCAGCAAGTGTGGATGAACTGCAGTGTGATCTATTTTTGCTAGCCTTAATTCAATAGATTTCTCTGAAATAGTAAGAAAGTTAATTTTTTTTAAAGGTGTTTTAATCAGACATGTATCAATAATCACATCTCTTCAATTAAAAGCAGAAGAGGTGCAAGTTTTTTACTCATTTCAACAGGCACATTAGTCCAAGAGTGTTTACGACATCAAAGAATGCCACCAAAAGGAGAAAAACCTTTTTCTTCTTACGCTCAAACATCTTTCACACACAAAGCATGCACGAAAACAGCTGAGTTCAATTTTACATTAATTTCGTCTCACATCTCAACTTCATAGAAAACACCTAGTCCCCCATTTAAGCTTTACACTTCTGCTATTTTGGTCTTTTTTTTTTTTCCCCGAGGTTTCACAGTATGAATCATTACTTAAGCTAATGTCTACAACAAACAGCACTGACTAGTTGCACTCATTGTCAACCAAGTGCCTCATGGCTCTTACCAGCCTCATCAATGGTTGTGCACTTTTGATACATAGATGTGCGCAGAGTCGGCGTCCTGACGTTCAGCAGCCTAATTTTATCCACCCTAGAATCAAAAACTCTCAAAACAGGGTCTTTGTCATCTTCATCATGGCACATGATCTTATTGTCAATAAAAGATGCAAACATTTGGGTCTCCAGGAATCTCGAGAGGAAAGGCAAGTAAGGTTCAGGCTGGTCCGACAAGAAAGAAGCCTAAGAGACAAGAAGAGAAAAGAGTGTTTGGGAGTCTGCAAAGAGAGGGAGAGAGAGCAAGAGAGATACCCACCACAAACACCAATTTTTCTGATCAAGGATGCATGAGAGTGCTTTGGAGCCACTTAAAGCCTGATTTTATCACACACATCAGCTCCATCCCCAAAACAGGCAGTCTGTATGAAATTTTCAGCATCATGACAATCACCTACTATATAGCACAATAATACACTGTGATTTTAGTATTTCCTTAATCTTCTAAAAATCTCAACAGAATCCCTGCAAACTACACCAAACAGTACTGCAGGTGTGCATATTTGGTACTTCTGGCTGTGCTCACAGCTTGTGAAGTTGATGGGAATCTCTTCATACGATCTGGTGGGAATCAGATCAGTGTTTTAGCAGACAGTGCTGCAACATAATCTGCACCAACGTGAACTCTCCTGCTGACGAGTATCTCCAGCAAAAAAGACAGTGCAAAAATTTGAAGAACTGGGTCTTATGTTTCTCTAGAAAGGAGTTAGGAATATGCACACAATCACTATTTGGGGTCGTGTCTTAATTCATTAACATATTTGGCAATTTCTCTTGTTAAAAATCAAAGTTTCCACTAGTAATATTTAGCCTTAAGGTAGAGGTTAGCCCTGAGGTGAGGCTTTCTAAGCTATTTTTCTAGAGTAAGCTGTATTTTTCTATAGTATCCTTAAAAGAGTATCTTTAGCTCTCTAAGTCTGCATTTGTATGTAATTTTCCACATAACATCTAAGATAAGACTTTTTTGGGGAACACTGAAACTTAAGGTAGAAATTACAATTTTGACAGTACAGTTTTCCATTTGATGGCCCAATAAACAAAGCCTTAGGCCTGAATACTTTTTTACTTCTTACGTTGACCTATCTTCTTATTACAACTTACTTTATCAAAGTTTTGCATCTGTTCTCTGTTGGTAAACCAGGATTCCTTGTCCTGACTGGGCTGAATGACAAACACCTCATAATCTGCAAACATTTGTGTGAAGCGGTTGGCAAAAACTTCCCGAATCTGAATGTTCAGCTGGTAAATCTTGAATTCTTCTTCATCACACTGAATTTTAAGATCCTTTTTGCTACTGGTCTCCTCTCGCACCTCCAACTGAAAAATGAAGGGAAAACAAATAATTTGTATTGCTGCTTTGTCAGGTATTCCAGGCATACAAGATTTTAATCTGCCATTCAGCTGCTGTTCCTCAAGTCCATGTTTCAATTAAAAAGAAAAAAACATTATGAAAACAGCAGTAAGATGGAGATATTCAATTCATGGGGAGGAAAAATTACTTAAGCCCCAAGCATTCAAGCACTAGTTTGAATACACATTTGCTACCCCTGCCTTGGCTAATTATTATAAAAGGCACCAGCACATGTAATTAAACATAAAATCTAGATCTTACAACATCTGCACAAGGCAAAAGACAAGCCTGAGAAGTGGAACAGAGCTGATTTGGGCATTTAATCCTGCCTAGGAACCAAGTGCTGCTTCTTCGATGTCCCAGCCCACAAAGCAGCTCTCCAACAAACCTACTCCAGGTCACACAAGCTCTGTCCCTGTTTGGCCCCACCTGAATCCCAAGTTACAGTCACACAGGTAGGAATCAGCCTCAGCAATGAAGAGCTGGTCAAGCTAACTTAAATGTGCAAGAAATAAAACCTTTGCTGAAACAGTCTTCACAAAGGCTCAAAAAAAATCCACAGTGATCTTTCAGGTAGTATTTTTTATGCACAAAGGGCCATAATTTTTTTTTTCTCCATAATTCTAATAATTCAAAAAATCTAATCAGGATCACCATGAGCTGTGCATGTCCACTTGCTGGGAATCAGACATTCTTGCACTTTAAAACATTAACCAGAAAAAAGCATTACAGTATCACTATGGCAAACATATTCTATACAAGCAAAATTATATGTATTGTACATACAATATCTATAGAAACCAAAATTGGATTCAAGCTTCAGGACTATCCAGATGTCAATTTTAGCCCCTTAAGTCAATAAAAAGTGGTGCCGTTTTAGAATAAACCTTAAAACCAAAAATAAACAAGGCAAAGTGCTATTTTTAAACACATTATCTTGGCAAAGAAACATCTGAAGGATAGCAAAGGTTTCCCTAGATGCTGCAGGACTAAATCCCATTCCCTCCCTCCCCTAAGCTTGTCCTTGTCTCTACAGGTGTTCACAAGGTTTGTGAACACACTGACAGAAAGTTCTTTCTCATGAAGACAGACAAACATCATCCTTGGACCATGACTTCAGACCATCTGCTACTGCAGCACTAGAGACAGCGCAGATAATTTCCTGTCTTACCTTCTCCAGACTAACACCTGTTCTTTTAACGAGTGCTTGGAGTCTTGCAATAGTCTCATTTTCCTTTAGCAGCTCATAGGAATTCAGAGGTGATCCTGCTATGTTCCCATTTCTTTTATCAGAAACCAGGTCACATGCTCTGAGGCTCTTCATCTTGGAGGCACTTTCACTGCAGTGCAGGTTTCCCTCAGGTGGAATTCCAAAAGCCATCAGTATCTCTGAAATTTCCTGAATGAACTCAAGTTTGTTTGGAAACTGGGGTAGATCTTCTGGCAGCTCGATGAAATGGTTGTCTACATCCACAAAGCACAGGTTAGCCTGGGATTTAATTTAGAACAGGACACCATTACAACATCACTAAGCACATTATTAATCTTTGGGGCTTGTTCTTATTTAAAGATTCAAATACACTTGCATTGGTTTGGTTATTTTGTAAAACAGACTTGCCCCAACCATAACTGAACTGGTTGGGTTGCTCTGAAGAATGCAACACAAGACCCACATTTCCAGGGTTTTTAAGGAGGAGATTGAGAAAGAAGACTCATTTTAAAGACATTTATTATGTACAAAAGAGATTATAACATAAATTAGGCACAAATGTGTGATTCTTTTTTCATACACGTACAGCTAAATTTTAACTACAGGATATCTATAATTCTATTTTATACATGTTTATATGTAAGCAGGTGCCTGTTGCTCAGATTATCAGACCACTTCTCTAAAAGATTTAGCAAATTCCAATTGAAAATGTGTGCTGATACTGCAGAAACTGCAATAAAGTTATTTTCTCTCTTTTTGTAAGCAACTTGAGAACTAAGGCAATATTTTGAACGAGCAAGTTTGTTTCCAAGGGGGAAAATGAAATGAACTAGTTTCTGTTCTGTTTTTCTGTTCCAATCTCCAACTCATTTACTACCAAAAAAGACAAAGGTGGGGGGAAAGAAAAAGAACAAAAAACAGCTATGTGGCTTCCATAGCAAGATCAAAAGAAGCTCTGCATCTTTCAAGGTTTACTTCACTCTACATTTGGCAAAGGGGAAGGTTCCCCTTTTGGCTTCTGCATTGCAAAATCTGTATCAGATGGTTTCAAGACATTACATAACTGCACACATCACAGCGAGAACCCCAATCATGTGTGAAATCTGCCTGGAAAGTTAAGAACAAAGAACAAAGTGGAAACTTTGCTCTGCATTTCAGTTTCTCTTCACTGCAGAATTAACATGCACTGTCACTATTCCGTTAAACCTTCACTCTACAAAATCCTTTCACTCAGATTATGGGGTACTTTCAACCTAACTTCACTGCATTATTCTAGGAGGCACACCTGGACTCAGGTCTCACTACAGCTTGGCAGCACAAACACTTGTCAGGTCTATGAGAGCTAACAGATCTCCAGTTACTTCCCATGACTCAGTAAGTGCAGAAGGATGGAAGCACTACCACAATTTAACTGAAAAAAAAAGAATTAGAAGAGATCAACCTCACATGGAATGAATGGTGAATGACCCCAGAAATCAGAGGCACAAGCAGTAAGGACAAAAGAATTCTGATAGAAATTTGCTGTGGGGCTGACCATAGGTAGACTAGCCTAAGTTGTGCCTGACAAGACCTGTTCCTTTCAGTAAACTGTTGTGAAAACATACACTTGGTACTTGTGACAGGTTTCAATAGAATAGAGATTCGGGTGTCAATTCTCCTTAAAGTACACGTACCTTATTCAGCTTCAACATTAAAATTGAAAAAAGTAATTCTTAAAGCAGAATTCCACTGGACACATTGCACTAGCTTGCACAGAATTAGTCCAATTCATGTTCTGCTATAATATTATCCATAGTTACAAAGGTGAGCATAATTTCAGTTCTCTATTTCCTAATTTCAGGAAAGAGGGAACTGGAATTTTAATACGGGGATCGATTTCTTATGCTCAAAGGAGCGCATATAGAACAGTTTAGTATCTCTTGTATAGATCCTTTACTGGAAATTAAATCACAAATTGAATCAAGTGTTGCAAAAGAATCCAACATCAATGAAGAGAATTAACACATTGATTCTGAAACAGTTTCTAGTGCACCTTAGAAAAAGTTTTTCTTTATCTACAGGGCAGGTGTCAATTGCTGAAATTTCCCAAGTATCAGCACTGCTCCAAAGCAGCAGCTGGTGTGTGTGCCCACCAAGAGAAGCAGCCCAGGGCTGGGCTGGGAATGCACTCAGGGTGCTCCTGGTTCCCATTTGGACAAGCACTCAGCCCAAAGGGACACCATGTGCACAGCAATTTGCCTGCTTCCAGCAAGCACCTGAATTCGGGAGCTTCCTACTGCACCCACGGCTCCATGATGATCAGAAGTCAAGTCAGCTGATATTTGTCAGAAACACTGTAAGCACTTCAAGACAGGAAAGAAATGAAGCTTTGAAACCAGGCACAATGTCTACCAATCAGTGCTGAGGGAGAAAACAAAAAGCATTGAATTTGCCTCAAGCAGTCTGCAAAATGGCAAGACAGACTCTATAAGAAACTCTTCAAACAGTTTAATTGTATTGCCTCCTTTTACAACTTTCTTTAATTGATGCCATTCAACTTTCCTTCCTTTTTGGATCAGATTCTGCAGAAAACAACACTCTTGGTTAAGCTTGGTCGTACCCAAAAAGTACTTGGCCAAAAAGGAATGAAACATTAACCTTACCGATGCAGAAATTCTAATCTACACACTGAAATTAGACTCTTGCCAGTGGAAGAAAAAGCCAAATTTAATGCTTGCTAAAACTGCTTATAAGTATCTGGGCTAACACCTGCTTAACTCTTCCAATAGGTGAATTTCCCTTGAGCAGAGTTCCTCTCTAAGAGCAATACACACAAGTTTAAACACTCAATAATGATGGCTTATCATGGAACTTATTATTACATTTCCCAGAAACTGCCCTATATGGAAACACTTAAAAAAAAAGTTAGTGTGCAGCAATACTCCAGATAGAGTGTAAAGAGTATTTTCAGGGACACTCTGTAGTTATCCAGTGCCTAGTTCATAACATATAAGATAGAGAACTACCCAGAGCAGCATAAGCAAAGATTCCATAGATGACTTTAGCCTCTCTTAACTCAGGGAAGCTGAGGTCATCCTGAAGAACTGTACACACACAGTTCTGAAAAGGCCATGTTCCTCAGGGAACAGAAAAGGCAAAAACATCTCAAAGCCCTTCAAGAGGAACCAAAACAATACTCTCCTGTAAAAATGAAATCTGAAGCAGACCACCAGGAGCAGACACCAGAACAGTAAATCTCACTATGTTGCTACACTATAGATCCAACAGAACGGAATACCAGCAAGGATAGAGAGGTCCACTCCTCAAAAATTAGGAAAAATTATAAGGCACCTATTATTTATGAAATCATGGTCATCCAAAGCATTTTGCATGCTACGAACTGAGCAAGTACACAAAGCAGAAAAATAAAGCCACAAGGGTTCAGGTTTTTTTCCTCTGGAGGCAGCACCGTTGAGTGGGCTGGGAATAGCTGACAGCTCTGTATGTGGATACGCTGATTATATTTTACACACACAAAACTAACATGATGTAAAGACAAAATCCTTGGCAACACCTGTAAGTAGAGATATAATTGAAAAAGCATCCTTAAGTTAGTTACTTGGTATTTCAGGTCTCCAGAACAGTCAAGCATTCTTTTATTTATTGCTCAGATATCAGTTTTCTGATCTAAAGAAAATCCCAAACAGTTACGCACCACCTCACTTCAATAACAGATTGTCACAAGAGAGGACACATTACATCATCTACAATAAAATGTTCTCCTGAGACACTACACTAAGGAGCAAGGATGTCACATCCCAATTTAAAAACTTCTTCCCATAAACTTTTATCATCACAAGAAGCAGGGTGTCCAGGTGAAAGTCTTACAAACCCTGAAAATTTGGATCTAAGCAGATCAGTGTTCATTGTATCTGGTGCCAGTGCCTGGCTCCCTGAAGCCAACAGCACCTCTTTCCACGGGCTTAGTGGGGTCTGGACTACACCCACCTATTCCAAAGCCAAAGGACAAATGCAATTCTTTAGTTTGACCTCAAGCACAATAAGGGCCAAAGCCCCACACAGATCTAGCAGGGCCTGCATCAGGCCCATATCCTTCCTTTCAGCTCTGTTCAAAAGTACAGAAGGAAATTACTTAGGTTCTGCTTGAATACAGCACTGAAAGACTAAAACCCATTCATCTCCAGCCGGTATCACCTTTGCACATTTGGCCCCAACTTTGCAAATAACCACCCACTTCACTCAACACACAGAGAGCATGGATGTGCAACTTCATACACACGTGGCTGACTTGTGGGAAGTGTGTCTACAGTGGTCCTAAATTCCAAAGGATGCTCCTGTGCCGCTCCTGTAAGCAAAGGGTGACCTGCACTTATTCTCACCACTGCTGTCCTTCATGTCAGCCCAGAAATTGTGAGAACAGCTCAAAGCCACTGCAGCTTTCAGAAACTCCTCAGGTGGCTGTTCACACTGAAGTACAGGAAAACATAAAAGCGAGGTCTGTCAATAAATTTGCAGTATTATCAAGGATCAAGCCACCAGCAGATAGTCTGAGAATGCATGCAAAGCAGTGATTATCTTTAAATAATTATCTAGGTCTAATGTGTTAGCATCAAGATGAAGAAAGGCTTTTCAGGAGACCTTTCTTATCTCCTGAAACAACATACAAAAATAAAAACCCACAGAATTTATTAAGGTTTAGCATTGAATAACATCCTTTTAATGGTTGAAATAAAACCACTGAGAACATATATAATCTGTTTTATACTAGGAAAGAAAATGCATTTTAGATTTTAAAATCTTTCAACTTTTCTAAAAGGAAAAGCTATTGCCCAAGACCATTGGGATTACTGCATGAAAAACAATTTTTATGAGATACTACTTTGATTTCAACAGTGCTGGAAACTCAGTATTGCTTATTTCCACTGAAAACAATTTCAGTTTCTACCATTCTCATAAATTAGAGTGGCGAGATACACATGCAATCCAGCAGCATGAAATGGTCTGGATTAGCTTGCTTGTTAAAAATGTATTTCTAGCACTGCAGAAGTTTCTTTAGAAGGAAATGCAAAGACACATTAAAAAAAAAAAAAAAAATTTACTTTAGTACTTGCTATGCTTGTGATCTGCAAGTAAGCTGCTAAAACCACTTTTATTGATCAGTTTTACTGATAAACAAACCACACTTTTGCCAGCGACATCTGAAACAGCCACATGTTCTTCCCTTCCCCTTTGACACCTGCAGCACCTTATTCTAGCACAGCTTCTCCCGACCACAAGGATGCTCATGCACACACAGAGCCCTCAGCAAAGCAGCAACGCCTAGAGAACAAGCACTCGACTGCTGACATGCACAAGAAACTCAACTCCACACTAAACCTCAGCATTTTCTAGTTTCACTGGGCTACAGGTTTTCAGGTCGCTGGTGGTCTTCAATGGAATCTCCATCAGGGACTGTTTTCTGATGTACCCAAGGGATCATCTAAAATTTAATTTTGTACTAACACCACTTTTTTTGTTGAAGATTTTAATCATCATCTGACACAAGCATTAACTTCTAGGATACAGCTGGGTTTCCATGCTCATATGGTAAAGCATTCCCTGGAAGCAGCAGATGTGACCAAAATATGGGAGGCTGCCACCAAAACAAGCCTTATGACATATACGTGCAAGACTTACACCAAGGCAAAACTACTGAGATGGGACCGACAGGATTTTCACATTATTAGCCTAAAAGTGTTTGTGTAAAACACTTTGAGCAAGACAAATTAGTGTTTTTAAAACTTCATTATAAAACCACAATGAAGAAGTCTATAGTGACACTGAGGTATCCATGCTGAGCTAGACAGCAATATTATTTTTTTCCACAATGCCCTTCAACTGAGAAGCACTAACTAGATTTTCTCTCAAAGCTCACCTCTGGCCCCTGCCTAAATCAGATATTGCTTTCTTTAACAGCAGCTGTCCCACACATCCATGTAAATATATTAGGAACAGAGATGCAGCTTAGGCAGTTTCAAGACAAAGAAAAAAAATTTTTTGCAGAACTGAGAATAAATTACAACACAGAACAGCTCTTTGTATACCTTTCGTGGTAAGTGAGGAAAATTCTGAAATTCTGATACTAACTAAGAATCAGGAGCCTAGAGGAGTTCTTCATAAAACCCTGATAAGTTCATAAATGTTGATATACATTCCAAACTTTAGAGATAAACGTTAAATATTAATATTCCTTCTGATACTGATGATAAATTTGTCTTCACTGAAGTACAAATAATAGAATCCACGTGCCCTCTTCTACTGTTCTACAACAACTCATTATTCATGTTCTGTGGCAGTTTTTGGCTATTGTTCTATGGGGGTTTGTTTGGGGCTTTTTTCTTGGTTAATTTGCTTTTTTAAGCAAACTTACTACAATGAAAATCTCAACAATAGTGAGCTCCTGTTCTTCCCAGTCTACTTAGGCTCTTGAATAAGCAAATCTATTGGTACAGGATCACTTTCTAGTTATTTACTAAGATTCCAGTCCATTTCTACGCCATAGCTGCATCTCCAGCCTGCAATGCAAAGGACTCCAACAGCTCCCAAGAAACCTTACTCAGCAGTGCCTACCGAGGGAATTCCTCAGGCCAGGTCAAACTTATCATGTACAAAGTTTTAGGAGCTCACTCTTCAAATAAGAAAAAGCTGAAGCTTCAGAAGGACAAGGAAGTCTTGCAACAAATTCCACCACATGGGCACGTTGCTGCTGCTTTCTGTCCTGTGTGTCCTTCCCTCCCAGACAATTCCCATCTCTGTAAGATACTATCAAAAATCTGCTCCTCCACTTTCATAAAAGGCTACTGTGAAATAAAATGTAAACTGAGGCGTCAGATTACTTTTAATAGTACTTGGATTTAATTTTAAATATCTAAAAATAGATCAACTGCCTTACTTTAAACCTCCAAAATAAGCTGATACATCTCTTCAAAACCTATTTACCTCTTAAATAATTGAAGTATCTATTTGAAATTAAAATATGCTTGTTTATTTATTTGGAAGCATTACAGTGATTTTAAAATGAGGAAGTTCTTTACAAAAGGAGGACAGTCTTTTAGAAACTTGTGATAACAGTGAAAACATCCATGGTGCATATTAACATGCATATCCACACATGCATTTTATTTCATCAGCTATTCTCTCTAAAAAGTGTACTAACCATATTAATTAGGCCTGTCAGTACAGCCAAAATTCTGGAAAAAATAGTAAACCAAAGCAATAGATCGTTGTTTTCATGGCAAGACCATTCACTACTCTGTTACTAATTATGTCAGTGGAAAAAAAGGAGAGAGGGAGACAAAAAGGAAATCGAGAGATTAAACAATTTCGTTTTCATAAAAAAAAATAACACAGTTTGGGAAAAAAAAAAAGTTTTACTTTGAACTTGCCAGGAAAAACAAATGAAAACTACCAGCATATGGATTTGAGAAAAAGAGCAATGTTGGCATGGAGACCAGACTGGAGGTTCACAAAAATATCTTGTCTTTAATTTCACGCAGCTTTTTTTAAAAACGAAGGGGTTTTTTTGTGTCAAGCTATGCTGCAGCACTGCCTGATAATGAAAACAAAAACCACCACCACAAAACCCTGTGCCTGCCACGCTTCTGCTTTCCCAGAAATGCAAATGGTAATAGAAGAAAACTCACAGTCAGAGAAAAAGGCAGAGGTTAGAGAATCCCACTAGGGCCTTTAAGTAGGGTGTTTCCCATGATTTACACAGTTCCTCCCCTGCCAAGTTACACCTACAAGTAAGCAGATTGTATCAGGGGCCAGCCACTTCCTCTGCTGTCTTGGGTAGTGCTCAGCTTAGGCGCCTTTGGTCCCCTGATCCTCACAACCAGCTCTTAAATTCTCTTGGCACATCCCTAAACAGAAAATCTGCAAATTGAACAGGGGGACAAAATAAATAAAAACAACCTCTAAGCAGTCTGAACGTAGTCCCAGCCCCATGTATGAGTTGCAGAACCTCTACAGACCATTTCCTTCTCCTCTACTCAGGGACTGCTGCTCCCAGGGCTCCTCAGCATTACCTCAATAAGCAGCACTTTGCTCAAGTACATGCTGACATTTTTCTGCAGACTGAAGCAGGCATTCTAAGAGGAAATCTGAAATGGTTTTGTGCAGACACCTGGCAGGCTGGGTCCATGCAAGCCAACTCCAAGTGAGAAATCCAGTGCAGGGAAACCCAGGCTAACCCCACACAGCCAGGAACCAGCAGAGCACTGATGCCAGTCAAGCTCTGCTCACTCACCACCTCACTACAGCAGCCTGTGTGGTCTTTTGGCCACAGCTAGAGAATTCACACTGCAATTCCTTGCACTTCCTAGCATTTTGAGGCTAATTTTTTTGCAGCACAGAATTATTCTTTCTATAACTCCAAATGCATCAATTCCTGTAAAATTACAGTTGAATTCTATCAGAGCACACAATTTCAAAAGCAGGGCTTTGTCTATTTCACCAGATTTTCATCAGCATCTCCAAGAAATAAAGACCTATCCCAAATCAGAGCCAGCAAGAACTTGACAATGGCTGTTACAGTTAGCACTTGTGTTTTGGCTTATTTCTCACTTCCCTCATAGTCATGGAGAGTATTTAATCAATCAAGACGAGCTCCTCTCACCTCTTGAGGAAGTTCCAGCTTAGACCTGTCATCCAGTCCATTAGAGTGCAAGCCCATGAGGTAAGGGACAGGAGCATCTAGAAAATGAAGGAGGGATGCTGGAAGGATGGGAACATACACATGCTGCCACTGAAATGGAAACATTAGTGCTGTGATGGTCTCTGCCACTGTCATCAGCCTCTGATAATCTGAAAAAGATCAAGAAAAATTAAATTTTTTTTTCACAAATGCTTTTAAGTAAATGAATTTAAACTAAAGAAACAAGAATTTGCTTGAAAACAGAAACCACAAAACCCAGTAGTATCTGAGTGGCATCATAATGAAAACCCAGACCTGCACAGCCAGCACATTTTGCTGAAACAACAGAGTGCTCAACCCAAAGTAGGTCATTCTACAAGTCATATGGAAATGAGCAAACTGAGCCTTAATGCATGCTAAGTCACTTTCTGCTACCTATACCAGGGTCACCAGTTTGAATACAGAAGCTGTATTGTAATCAGCTAAGACACATCGGAAATAATTTCTTTTCTCTGTGCTCAGGGCTTTCTATGGAAGCCTTGGATGAAACCCAAGGCATCTGGTATCTCTCAGATAAACATTTTTTAAAAGAGTGTTTAAATGTCTATAAAGCATGCTGTATAGCAGCCAACCCAACAGTGTGACTGAAATAACTATGCAGAAAATGGAAAGGATCAGCTTCATTTAGCCTTTGCTGTGTTTGACCAAAGCCTCAGTTCAACGTAAAAACAGCTCATGTCCTCCTAGAACTTCAGAGAAATGCTAAACGTACCTGTGGAACACACTAAGAGATCTTTTTATTTAGCACTGGTGGCTAGAGCAGCTGACGCTGCAGTGTGCTGGGCCAACACCTCACCCTCCTCATCTGTAACTACAGTCATCTCCAAGGGCTTTTGAAATCCCATAAAGGGGGAGGCAACACCAGATGTGCATTGCAATACAGCTGCTGAAACATCCAGACTGCTTTTGAGCTGCCAGGCTGGAAAGGGTATAAAACACACTCGCACAACTAGGGCAATTCCTACCTTCAGTCAGGCTATAAATATAGCACAAACTGGAGACATAGGATGGCTTTTCATGATACTGCAACCATATCCAATTCCAGTCAGGAAAGGAGAAGGAACAGAAGTAAGGCAAAAGTCAGTAACCTTCATATGTGTGTGGGAAATGCATGTCTTCTCCTTTCATAAAACTACAGACAGTGTGAAACTGGAAAAGACACTTGAATGCAAAGTCTCTGGTGCTGAGGTTTCTGAAGCTGTTGCACACTGTCACAGAGGGCAGATGAAAACTGCAAGAATAACATTTGTTCTAAACACTCTGGAGAAAAATTAAGCTTAACTGTGCACTTCCCAAGGTTATGGCTTTGAGTCTATCCTTTATCCAGACTCCACTCACAACCTCAGACAGCAGAAAAAAAAAGGGCAAGAAATTCAGCTCCTGGCATTCATTATTTTGTCTGGGGAAAAAGTTGCAGAGTTTGAGGTTGCAAAGAGCCCCACAACCCAAGAGGAACTCAGCATGGGTTGTTTCTAACATCACTCATAATTCTGCAACTTAGGCTTTTGATTTTTTTTCTTTTCAGATCAAGTTGTGCTCGTGGGAAAGGTTATTGCATGGACCTACCTGTCACTGCCTCACAGTAGAGCTACTATGGAGGAGCCTTCACCAAAACAGATGAGAACAGCTTAAACAGGTTAAGGTTTTTGCCAAAAGCTTTTTTGGACTGAAACACCAATGAACATCAGCAGCAACACTCCCCTATTCTGCCTGGACACCAGCTTCTGCCTACGTATCTTATGAGTGTGCAGCTTTAATCACAGCCTGGCTGCAAAGAAGTGATGAATTAATGATAAGCTTTGGGAAGAAGAAAGATTCTATTCCATACTCTATTTTCCTCAGTTTTAAAAGTAACTTTAAATGTAGCCATAGATATATAAACATTCCAGCTGGTCTGCCTTCAACTTGTTTATCTGGAAGATTAAGTCTTAGAATAGAAACATTGTTTTCCTACTACACAAAACCCCCTGTCTAAATCTGGTGGATAATTTAAACACAACTTCACCCTCTGTCATTAAGCTAACTTTAGTATTAGCTGTTCAAATTAATTACAAAGTAACATCAGTAGTTCAGAATTTCTATCCACTGGGCAGCCACCTCCTGCCATTGAGCTATCTGCACGTGCAGCTCTCTCATCCTGGATATCCACATGGCTTAAGCCATTCCCAACTATTTGGCCTGCCCAGTTGCAGCCTGCAAGTAACTGTGACTACATTCTGCTGTTGGCAAAAGGCAAGGACAAAGGCAAGAAGCCTGCACTGTAAACCCAAATAACTTCTACGTCTTCTTATACCTACCCTGAGAGGATATGGAGGGGGTTTTTTGGGTTTAAAGAAGAAGCAAGCAGCACAGTTCTAGTACCAAAGAAGTACGGGATATTTAAACATAACAACAACAAAAAGATTAAAAGAGTGAAGAAGTGTTTCAGCAGTGGTGCTGCTCTTTTTCTTGAAATCAGAATGTGCTTATTCTGGTGACAGTGATGTGATCTTTTGGTCTTGTACTGTACACAAGCACTGGTAGGGAAATAATGACATATGACCAGGGTACTGTTAGATGGGAAAGTGCTTAACTGATCACTGTGCAAGGAAAAGAAAATCCCCTACTTCTTAATATGGCCACTTAAGAACACAGAAAAAGCATGATTTGTTATTGTAACCAATTGCTATAGAGAAAGCCCATTATCTCTTAAAGTGTATATGAGAAGTTATATAGTAGTATTTATCTGTAAAAGATAAAAAAAGAAATTGAGGGGTCTTGTCTGGAAAAAGAGGAACAGGATGGGAAGAAGGTGGCATCTCTAAGAACCATAATTCCACCTCTCCATTTTCACATTCTACCAGAGAGAAGTCTGTCAAGTGCCTACAGAAATCCTCTGCCTCAGCCAAATTTAAAACAATTACATGATCACATTTTGGAACAGTTTTTCCTTTTAATCTTTCTGCTTCATGGATCACAATGAAATACTGTTGGTATTTGTCAAGTAACTTTAAAACCCCTGTAACTGCAGTAGGAACCAGCTGTGGTTAGTAGAAGCAGTGGGGTGAATTAGCTCTATTCTGTGTCTGACAGAGGAATTGAAGCAGCAAGGTCCCTAAACCATAAAAATAAAGTTTCCTATGTAAGAGATGAGAGGCAGCACATGAGTAATACTGCAAATTAAACTAATACTTTAAATCTCTAGAACAAACACAATTTTAAACAAGTGAAACAAAGATGGGAAGTGATTCAAAGGCAAAGCAGAGAAAAAAACCTTTATTTGTACTGTAAAATGGCAGCAGACAGCTGCCACCCAGAAAATAGAACTGCCCAAGATCACAGTCTGAGGCAGTGGTGCATTACATTTCTCCTTTTTTTGTTTTTAGCTGTTTAGGAAAACCACCTCCAAGCAGATTTCACAGCTGTCTTAACTCAGGACACACTTTTCAGAAGAGCTCTAGGTGCTCTCTGAGATAAGGAATAAGTCTATTTCACAGTTACAAGAGCAACATAAATTGCAGGAATGCAAACCAGCTCCCACAGAATAATCTGACAAGGGCACTTCCCACAGGCCTTCAGCACCACTCTCTCTTTCCAGAGTTCCTCAGCATTGGCTCAGCACTAGCAGCAGCCTCAGATTCTTCCCTCTCTTACTGCACGCCTTTAACATTTTTCCAAATGCGAGACAGGTCTCTCAACAGGACAATCAAATTGAGGCATTCATTCCCTACACTTGGCTTACAGCGATCCAAAATACACAAGGCTGTGCCAATATCGTGGGACAAAAGAAGAATTTCCAGAAGCATCAAGTCAGAAACATTTCAAAGGAATCTTAAACCAAAACACTTTCACTGCCAAGTGAAGTTACTCCTACTCCAAGGACTGACTGAAACTTAAAACACTAAAAAATTTGTTTCAAAAAAGACTGCACTTGGCAACAAAGTCACAGAGACACATAATCATGAAAAGCTTTGGGCTGGAAGGGACCTTAAAGATCATCTAGTTCCCCCAGACCTCCAAGAGGTTTGGGGTTTGTTTTTTATTTTAGTGATGTTTTATTATTTTGTGCGTGTTTGTTGTTGGATTATTTCTTCAAGTAAATCTTACAAATCCGCTGATCCTGACACACACTGCTCTAAATCTAAATCCACCCAATGAGTATCATAATCTCATCTGACCTAGGAGAACAAGAAATTATCTCACTCACTGCAACTGTCATAGGTTTGAGCACCAAAAGATTTAACAAACTCAAAGGACATTAAAAAACTTAGTATTTATATTCTGAAGGACAACCTAGACCTCACACTGGTGTGCATGCAAGAACTGGAAAAAGCCTTTACAGAAGAGCACTTTCTGATTCCACTTAGAACTGAGTGCACCATCACCTGTATCTCCATAAAATGTTTCCTGTTTCACAAACAGCAAAACCAGAGGTTATTCAACCATACTGAAGAAAGAGCTGAATATATTAGGAGCATATTCCAGCTGAAAAGAGCAATGACAGAAGCAAATAAACAAAAACAAAACAAAAAAAGCACAGGGATTAAATCCCTCAGAAAATCCTTAAGAGAAGTTATGTTTCAAAAACAAAGCTGGCTACCATTACTGAGAAGGCACTGCTGCAGCCAGTTCACCAGACCTGAGGGTCAGAAGTCAGCAAACAAATAACTAAAATTCTGTTTCTACTGAAAGACTTTTCAGCCAAAAACTAAGGTGAGAACTTGACAACAGACAAGACACTTCCATAAGGTACAACACAGCCCAACTCAGCCAAAGTTTGGGGTGGAAACAGTGGACAGAAATTGTCCTAACTGAACCCTCATCCCTCTGAACTCCACATGTCTGTGCCTGCAAACAAGAAACTCAAGTGTTCCAGGGCTATTTTCAGCTTCTTTAATTAGCCACTGATCAGACACCTGGAAAGGGCCCAAGACAGAAACCTGAACCTATTAAGAGGACTTGGAAAGGGATGCCAGAATATAGCAGACTAGCCCAGAAGTGAGCTGAGCTTCACCCTGGGACAAAAGAGCACTCATAAAGTGATGGCCTGGAAAGAGATCCAGGAGCACAGTTCCCACATGGCTATGCACACACGGCTTTTCTGCGGAGCTTCCAACCTGCCAGGAACACACAATTCCACCACAGGAGTCTCAAGCACCACTACAGGCCACAACCACATCCTTCTTCAGTTGGAAGAGCTGATGTTTGAATCCTCCACTGGTATCTGCACAGACAAACTCTCCCTCAATCTCAAACATACAAATATCTAACCTGCTTCAGGGGAAACCACAAAAGAAGCTTGTCTGATAGACAAGTATTTCTAGAATTTGCTAGAATCTAGAAATAAGTAGAGCAATTTGTTTTTTAAATCCAAGCGAGTAACCACTATAGAGTTCAGTAAGATTTTTTTAATTTCTCTGAATTACTGCAGTTTTTCTTTTGTAGTTCACAGTGTTTGTACAATGACACAACTGTGATGTAACACCCTGCTGCCATTACACAATTTTAATCACCCTGGCTGTACACACAAAACCATCCTTGACTTTAGTCTAAGCACAGATTTTAACAAACAAACATCTGTATTTCATGCTTGGAGAAGGTTGCTGGTAACTGCACATTATATTTTGTAAATAGTTATTACCATTTGTGTCACCATTTTGCTTAAGGGAAGAAAACACTGAAAACAAATTTCAGTAACACCATGGACAAGCTCTGGTTTTGTCTTGGGGTCTTTCAGGCTTCCTAACCATTACTATAAAACAATGTTCAAAATGCAGGCTGTCTGTTTAAATCACACACTTCTGAATGGAGGAGTCTGGACTAATGCTAGTCAGATTGGGACAAAAAAAAACAAAGTGGAAATTATCTTTTGGCATAATTCCACATACTCTGTGTTAGAGCAACAGGATGCAAAGTATGAAGGCCAGTATCCACAAATTTCAACACAGAAAATAGATACCACTCCCACACTTCTCACTAATTGATAAACATGCTATTTCAGCTCAGTTGCTGCCTTATCCTCTTCAAAGCAAGCTTTAGCTATGTGACTTCAGCAATAACTGTTTCAAGGCCTTAACAGAGATTCGGGATTTGAATTCAGTCAAAACTTTTTTCAGGTACTTATCTTTCAAAGTAACAACCGAATTGTGTCTTTAGGTACTCAAAGAGAAAATTGTATTTGCCCGATTAACTCTTTTTCAGAACCGGATGTATAATTAACTGTGTATCTTCCCAAAATGCATGGCTAGATCTGCAGAGATAGGAGGGAATTCAGCTCAGCAGCTAGACAGGAACATGGAAGAAGGCAAACTGCTTTATCCAGTAGCACAGCTCCAGAGCCAACAATAAAGGGGTCAGCCAATCCATGAATAGAGGAGATTATGTGAAAACCCAGTTTTAAGTTTAGGTGCAGGAGCACCTGAACAGCAGGAGCCAATGCAACACTCTCCTTACAACTCCAGTGCTTTTCTTTACATTAAGACCTGCACATAGATCAGCCAGACTGCAGTAGCATGCCCATGCCACTTTAATGCAGCTATTCTGTTATTTGTGTGGTTTTTAGAATTCAAGACACAAAAAGACCTTGTGCCAGTACAACTACAAGATAAGAAAACGAAACCCAAGTACTCACGTTGTGAATAAAGCAGTATCTGAAACTCCAAAAGGGCACAGGTAAAGAGTTGAACCACATTTTCTACTCCAAGCAATTCAAAAACTTCTTTAACCGGAAAATCAAACAATGGTAGTTCACTGGTGCTTGGCCTCTGGCAGATAATCGGTCCATAAACACCTGAAAATTTTAATGACCTTCCTGCTGGAGGAAGAGGAACCTCATAGAGAATATTGTAGATGTAGCTTTCTAAAGGTAGAGGTGGCGGCTGAGGTGAAGTCACTGCTTGGTGAAGTTGTTCTAGAACTTTCTTACAAGCTTTCATGAAAGACATGGGAGTAATCAGACAAATGCACTTTGAGACATAGAGTGTGTCTCTGCTGATGTCATAGGAGTTAAATCGCTGTAGCTTTGAGACAGAGGTGCCATTGCAGTCTCCAGTGCTGCTGCAGCTCTCCTTGTCATTGGTGGGTGGAGTATGAAGAATGTCATATTCAGCATTGTGCATGTGATACAACGTCTGCATTGCACTGCAGATCTGTTTGCTAGTGACTTCCTCAAAAAACGTGAGAGAAAATCCAAATGTCCGTGAGCCATCTTCACGAGTAATAATAAAAGAGTGGAACTGAGGTTCTCTGGAATCTGCTTGTGTCTTGAAAGCAAGCCCTTTAGGCATACACAGCTACAAAAAAGGGGAAGGGGAGATAACACCCATTAAAACACAATTTTCTCTCCCCCTGCCTCCAGAAGCATTGGTGAAAATGGGATTTAGAATCCACAGACTGCCATTGCATTTCACTTTAAATTCTATTAAGTGTTACATCTCTGTACAGTACAGTGATATGGTTCTAAATCAGAAAAACAAAATCAACATATCAAAAGGGCTGCACGCAATTTCTGTTGAAATTCATGATCATTTTGTTACCAGCCTCAACAGGAATAAAATAATAAAATTCAAAGCCAGATAAAGGAAAGTATTTTGGTCATCAAGACTAGAAACCTGGCAGAGAAAGCACTATATTTTATCTAAATTAAGATACACCACATTCTATTAAATGGAAGAATCACACACAGAAAAAGATTCATTAATTGCAGACTAATTTATTTCTCATTCTAATTCTCTAGAATGTAACAAAAAAACCCCAAAAGTCATTAAGGGATACTGACCATTCCCACTGCATCCTGGTCAAAAGGGTTCCATTCAACATTCTCAGGATAGCGAGCAAGAACTTTGGATTTAAATGTGCGTCTTAATGGAGTCTGTTCAAAGTTCTCCCCTGCAGGTGAAAGAAAAACAGAGAAGTAAATATTTCATTCTCTTTTTAAGCACAAACAAGGCCAAAAAGCAGGACATCAGCAGGTAGATGCGAGGATAAGTGAATTAAGGACACACTCCTTTTAAGAGAAACAGAAAATGCAAGACAGTTCATTAGCATATAGTCAGACTGCAGGTATTAGCAAGGATTAGCATTGTAACGTTTCTGTGTTGTTAAGTATCTGTGCTTTTCCTCAAGTGTGACAATCTTGAGATTGCGGTCATTACAGCAATTCTCTAAGCCACTCCTCAGATTAGTTCAGACTCTCCTTAAAACATAGCTAAAGCTTCAGTTTCAGTGCAATGTTGTTACTGAAGAAAAGCACAAATAGACAAAATGCAAAGATGATGCAACTTTTAGATAGACATACAAGTGACATCCTGAGATCTCTGAATTTCATTTTCGAGACTCAGGAAAGAGAGCTATTCACCATCTACTGCAAGAAGTTAGCTGTGAAGGAAGAGTCTAGAAGGTTAGAAGATCAAGAACCACATAAACGTCCATGAAGAGAGAGTATCAGATGAACAAAGTGCTTTTTTTTCCCCCACACTTTTTCCTTTACCTTCTGTTGCACTTGAAATGAAACGGCTGCCACCATCTCGGGTTTTAGAGGCCTGTACATACTGGCATAAAGCTATATAACAAATAAAAACAACACTGCATTATACATTTCATACCGTTGACTATGATCACGTCGCTAACACATACCAGTAAAAACCATACAAATATTCAGAATTAGCATGCATGACAGTCTCCTCTCCTAATATGCTTTGTATACATATACAACTTATGCAAATTTCTCATTTTACATATTTATTTCTAGGATACGATCAGTATGTAGGACAAGCTCATCATTCCTGTAGACGCAAGAAGAATACTGACGCAGCAGTAGGAATCAGATGATTGTGAAATTAAAATTTTACATGCTAACTGTAAAATATTCCTAAAGAGCAGATGATGAAACCAATCCCAAGGACAAGACCATTTCAAGGCCTTTAGAACTGTATGAATTTAAGTGGCATGGTCCAACTTTCCACAGGTGATATCCATACACTAGACTGGCTCAAAGTCCTGTTTAGATGCTCTTAAATTTCCTCTTGGACCAATGATGGTTCATTGCGACAGCACAGAACTTTCTGTAGTAAATATTCTGAGCGAGAGTGGTTGTTTTAAAAAAACAAAAACGTGCAACTGTGTATCTTAAAATAAACTTAGCTATATTACTAGAATGCAATTAGCTAAATGAGCATGCAGCTGTTGACAGCTGCACTAACAATCAGGCACAATTGCATGAAATCATATGCTTTAAATAAATGGAACTATTTCAGCAACACCTGCAACAGAGCAAACATACTCCAACTCCTCATTTGTTTTCTTACACGCAGCAATTACATGGCAATAGAAATTGATTTCAGAATTGGTTGGGTTTGTTTTGTACTTTTAGAGTAATATTTAAAGTTCAATTTCTAAGCCAAGTTAGAATCTTTATTTGGTACAACACTTACTTTCACTAAGTAGCCATAGATGGAGATGGTTACAGCACTGTCTGCGCACAATACAGAACCTAACAAACACATTACACCAAACCAAACTGCATTTCCACTGAATGCTTAACAAGTCCTTTGACAGCTGAGAAGTCATGTACCTCTGGATTTTCTTTAAACTAAGTCTTAAATATTTATCTCGAACAGGGAACTTACCCTGAATCAGGACCTGGGACAGGTCTCCCAATACCCACAATATTCACATCCATTTTGCTAATTCTTTGCATTTTAGCACTGAAATTGAAGGAGGGATTGTTTTTATTATTTGTCTGAAAAAGCAACAGCTCAGCTGATTTTCATACAAAACTGCACAGCTGCATTATTTGTTAATCTGTTCAAGAATATCATTCAATATCATTGTTCAGAAAGAAGAAAAATGCCTATTTGGGGAAACCTAAAACGTATAGAGAGAGAACAGTTAGGAAAAACCAGGACACCACTTCACTGAAATATAACCACCCTGTGAAAGAGTGAAGCCAAAGACAGAAAAGATAACAGCATTTCTGCAGCTAAAACAACCATAAAAGATGAAAATAAGCATTTAAAGAAACTTCCAATCTCCCAGAAAAAGAAAAATGGACATAATGGCACATCTCTACTGACACAAGCATACACTCAAGTGAAGTCAGTCCTCTGTAAAAAGCTTTTAAAAATATGTCAGGAGATTTAACACACCTACTATTTTCTATATTTACATCTGTGCAGATGATGTAATGTCAACTTTTAGATAATTGAGGAAAAACCTCAGACATATTACGTTCCTTGCCTGTTTTTTTTTTTTTATCTTCCACATACGAAGAAAAGAGAAAATATATGAAGGCCAAATTTTCTCCTTAACTCAGAAACCACACACCACAATCACTGGGTTCACCCGTGTGCAAGGCTGCACTTATTTTGAAAATGAAAAGAAAAATCTGTGAATTAAAGATTAAGATTATTAAGATTATTCATATTGCAAAATACATTATGCTGCTCTTTCCTTACTATTAAAAAAACCCCAAACCCTAGCAAACACTGAATGGATGTTCACCTATTTAAAGAAGCTTTGCACCATCTCCTCCCAAGAGACATTCTCATCAACACACTCTTAAATTTTTTAGAGCTGGAGTCTGTCTGTAATTTAATGAAAGGACAAAAATTGATTTCTGGAAACCACCGAGTCCTGATCCAGCCAGAGACACAAGACAACCCTCACAGGCCTTCCTGCCATCCATCAAGGCACTGAGCTGTTGCACAGCCACTGCTCTTGCCAGAGTGCCTCGGTAGCACCCTTCTCTCCTCTCCACACTGCCCTGCTGGAATGCTGGCTGCCAGCTCAGCAGGATGTTCCTTCTCCCTTCCACAGCAGCACAGTCTCCCATTTCTAGTTACCTCTTTTGGGAGAGCCTTCATGCTTGCAATACTGCAAACTACTGGATCTTCAGACTGGGCCACGCTGGCTTCCAAAGATACTGATTCCTCACAAGGTAGGGAATGCCAAGAGACAGCTCACCAACATCAGAAAAGTTAATTCCAGGTGATCTGTGCAATTCCAGGACACTGGGCACCCTGTTTTCCTGCCATTACAAGTAACCAGAACCTGAACACCAGTACTTCCACTGCCTGGGCTCCCCCTTCTCTCCTCTCTAGTGATTGGCACTAGACAGTCATCAGCAGTGGGGAGGGGGAAAATCCACAAACAATATGTGCTTACATCCAGAGGTAAAAAGCAATTAACTCTAAATTTCTAAATTTATGATCAGCCTCAAACACAGACACCCTGCTCCAGCGAAGCACCAACTGCAGCACATCTCCAGCAGGCAAAAACAACTCAAGGTTTCAAGATCTGTCTCTGTGTGAACTAGAGAGTCACAGAATTAAAAGGATATTCTGAGCTGGAAAGAACCCACAAGGATCATCAAGTCCAACTCTTAAGTAAATGGCCACACAGGAATTGAAGCCACAACCTCTGTGTTATTAGCACCATGCTCTACCCAACTGGGCTAATCTTGATCTCTTTCAATTAGCAGATTAATTCAGTACTAATTGAAGTGGTTTTGATAAAAACAGTGAAGAGCGGTTTTAACAAATGCAAGAGACCAACTCACCAGCAGAAATTGACAGTTGTATTCTACAACTGAAAAAATGAAGGTTTAAGAGGAGATAAACTGATAGAAATATGATGTATCCCATAAGTTTAGAGAGAGAGCAAGTCCCCACATTTAACAACTATAAACAGACTGCTATCATCAGATCATGTTTTTCACACAGTTTCTCTCCTTTAGGAGAGGTAATGGCTAGAAAGTACTTTCCTTATCCACGTTACACTAAAGAGGTCTTTAAAAATGATTTATCTGTAAATAATTTCTTTCTTTTATATAAATTCCATGCAGAAGGGAAACTTTGGGGGTTTTTAATGGAACAGAGTATTGTCTGCTGAAGACCAGAAATATCTTTCAAACACCTTTGATGTTCCTCACATATACATTTACCACTCAGGTGTTTGTTACATCACAGGAAAAGCTCTACAAAAATCAAGATGCAAACTGTCCCACAGACTGCAAAGTTGCAACTACCTTGGATTTAAGTTAGAATCAATGATCAAACAGCTACAACTATGGGATTATTCGTCAGGAAATGTCAAACGACATATGAAATCCAGAAACATAAACATCCAGCAATACTTCAGGAAGTTTCAGGCAAACATGCTTCTCAACATCAAACCTTCAAAACAGTAAGAATCCCATTGCATTTTGCAATATAAAAAATATCATAAAAGCATAGAGAAACATAAGTTCACCTGGCAAAGTACAAATCCACAAGCACCAGTTTAGTGCAGCCCCGGCACTGCACCCAGAAGGGGAATGACAGTGAAAAGGAGCATCTCAGAATTTGTCATTGGAAAAAAAACACCCCCTGTGGCATCCCACTCAACACAGAATCAGTGAAACAATTTGGATTAAAAATAAACAAATAGAGAATAAAGAAAGGGTTAACAAAGACTAACATTTCACTAATCCAGTTTAGCCACAAAACAGCTTAATTAGCTCATGGTGATCCCCCAAAACAGGAGGGAAGCAAAGAGCAAACCGCAAACACAGAGGTTCTGAAACCGGTGAGCTGAAGAAAACACGGACTAGAGTTTTAATACCTGGTAACTCCGGAACGATCCCTCCTCCTGAGGCCCAGCATGCTACCTGCTGGCTCCTGCCATGCCAGGTGATAGATTTTTCAACACCACCAACCACCACCTGGCTTTGGTAATGCCCTTTGCTTCCTCTCCCATTTTTCACACTTGATCAACCCTCTCCATTAAACATGATAGATCCCTGCTGGCCTGGAGATGGCTGAGCACCTGCTTGCCCAGAGACAATGCTGAATGAATTCCTTTTTTCCTTTGCTTTACCTATTAAGCTGTTTTTCTCCTAACCTGTGAGTCTTCCCACTTTTACACTTCTGATTCTCTCCTGTGGGGATAATCTTTGTGGGGCTGAGTTAAACCACACCACCATGTAATTTAAGAAGACATGTATAAAAGACTTAAGTCATTAGAGTCAGCTTGCTTATCAAAAGGGTCACTACGATAAATTACCAGCTAGACATAACCTCTAAGGAAGTCTCCTTGGCTGAGGGATATCGACAACTGCAGACTTGGCCTGGCTCTTCCTGGGCAGGCAGAGTTCAGCAGAGAGCAGTCTCACACAGCAGTGGGGGACACTCAGCACCAACCAGACTAAATCTCACATCAGAGGCAGGGAATTCTCCAACCCCTCCCTCTCACAGCTTTTCAGTAAACTGATCCTTGATGGACTGCATTGTGTATGTAAAAAGTAAACTACAAACCTGCTCAGATGACCAAAAAGCTGAAGTATGTTACATTTAGTTGGAAGATCTAGTTAGAGCCAGCCCCTTTTCACAGTTGCGTGGGAGCTCCCACCACTGCTCTACCAGCCACCTAATACTATTTGCAGTTTATGGAACCATGACGGGCTTTCAGTTCTAACTTCATTTAGAAGTTCTAACCACCTTAAATTCTGCTGGCCTACATATCTGTAATTTGGACCTGGTACTTACCAGCACATTAGAACAGCTAACGAAAGCACTGCAAGTATCCTACACTGAACTAACAAGTACACCTAATTTTATAGATCTCTTTCTGAGTCAACTAACCCTGAACATAAGCCATATCACCATCTAGGTTTGTAGTGTATGCTGGAAACCTCCCTGGTTGTCATTTTTATGCTGCTCCCCGTTCTTACCTGTGTTACTTCTGTTGCTGCTCCACGTGTGAGAGGAGGACAGCAGTGTCTGTGTCTTGGTCTGATGAGAATTAGGACTTACAAACTCAGAGATACTAAATGGAGTTTCCAACCTATGCAGGACAGTACTGCTCTGGAAGTATCTGAATGAAGCTACCCATATCGATGGATATGACTTTCCAATAAGATTATAATCAGGAAAAAAAGTTCCAAAAACTAAAATTAAAACATTCAATTCAAAACCTGCAAATGCCATCTACTGAGCTTTCCTCAGCTTTGAGCAGGAATAAAAGGAATGAACTCTGAAGGTTTAATTTTAGCTCTTTCCTGATTTACCCAGAGAAAAATATGATTCACTGCCTTCTGTATTCCTCTTCAGGAAAAGAAAGAGGGAAAAAGGGTCTTCCCAACACAGTAATAAGAAAAATGGTTAGGTTATACAACTTGCAGATTCACCTACTTATGACCTTGCATAGATGCAACATGTATCCAGATGCATTGCTTGCAAATTTCTAATGAAAATTCCCAAGAACACTCTAACATGTTTCCAAAAATTCAAATTTTCCTGCTGATTAGTTTGCTTCTTTGTAAGAATGCTTTTAAACCCTGGATTTGTCTTCAATATCTCAATCATTCTTCTCTGTAAATCCCACACCGCCATGAAAGGTTTCCATTTACATAACAGAACAGTGGCTTAAGTTGTCCTTAATGAGAAAGGGTAAACTTGATTTTAAAAAAAGTCAAGGATACTTTACAAACAAAACCTCTTTTAAACTGAATCATGGCCTTCTTGAACATGTTGTCAATTTACTATTTGGCTTTCATATTTAAAAAGTGACTGCAGAGCTGCAACTCTAAAAATCATGCAAGAGTAAGAACTGTACAGGAACTTCTCCCTTCATACTAGCTAGAAAAAAAATAGCTCTTTGAGCAGCTATTTCAGATGTAGATCAGCTCAATTTTCCCTCTATGACAATGGAGAGCAAGTTAGAAGAGGCTACCCTAGTTATCAGAAGTGCCCCATAAACAAACTAAATGGTGGTGGCAAGATAGATTTTAAAGCATCACTAATACTGCCATCCTTGTTCACTCATCTGTTCAAAATAATTACATAACAAACATCCAGAAAGCTCATCTAGTTCTGATTAAGTGGTTTGCTGCTTCCACCCTGCCACGCAGCTTCTTTCTTTAAATTCCTGTGATACAGCCTGCTATTAATTCAATTCATTCTGTCTTGGTGTACATTTATTGTATACATGACATCTTCAAATAAAAAATTCTTAGATAGCCTGCAATTAAAACATTAATTTTATATTTTCCACATAAAGACACTTACTAGAATCTTTCAGCATACAGAGGCTTTGTATCAATTTCTGCTGTCATTAAAATGAATGTCTTGAACTAAATATAAAACAGCTTCAACATGAAACAGTCACATTGCTGTAATTAACAAATGAATAAGAACAATGAGAATTTGTACCAGCAACAGAAACTATGAGCCATACACTTAGGACAGCTTTCCTGCACTACTCAGCACAGCAAATCCAGAGAAACTGGATTTAGGATTGAGAAGATCCTACAGAACCCTGCAATAGTTCAAAGAATCTTATAATGCTGGGAAGTCCCACAACTTGTGCAGGGTGGGGGGCTGGAGGCCGAGCTGACCATGACAGCCAAAGAGCAGAGGTTTGCACAAGTGTGGGCTGCAGGTCAAAAGTCAGACAGTAAGGGGATGTGAACAGCACCTGAACTACAAACAGCATTCAGAGAACAGCCTAATTCTACCCTGCTTCAAATCAAAAAATGACAGCACAAAGCCGTACTTCAGTGAAAACGGTCACCATAGATTATTTTCAAAATGTCCTTTCTCATTCTTCAGTTTTGGGTGAAAATTTTGTAAGCGAAAGACCATGGCTGTCAAACAGCCTAACACAAAGGAAAAAAAGTCTGAATTGTTTCCAAATATACAATTTATCTTAGTCCCAAAGATATATGTAACACTTAGAGATTAATCCAAAACCAGCAGTTAATGTCATAAACAGCAGGATTCCCAGTTCAGCCAGCAAACATCCTCAGTATACAAAACAAGGCTACAGATATTACAGTAATTATGTTTATCAAATATAAAATTACTTCAGTTCCAAAATTCATGGTCCAAGTCTAAAAAAAAATAATTGACTGGCAAAACACACTGTGTGCACATGCATCTGGAATCCACACTCTAGAAAAGATGAAAGTATGGCGTAAATAAAGGCAATTTGGGGAGAGGGAGGCACTGGGGGAAGAGATAGCATGTACATTGAGAGATGTGAGGACATCTTGATTAATCAAACTGACAGACAATCAGCAGCAGGCCTGATTACATACAGGTGAAAAAGCAAATACAGGTGTTTAAGATGCATGGACACATGGAAAAACAGTCAAACCAAGAATCAGTATCTTAAAATTAAAGGCAGAAGAGTTTAGTTAAAAATAAGACTTGCTCTATTTTAATTTGTCAACAGAAATGGCAAAATATTCTATTTCCAAGTCTTAAGAGCAAAAACGGGCTAATCAAACAAGTAATTAAATTATATAGCCTAGATCATACTAGATGTGAAATGTGATGGCAATCTGTTGATTCAATCTAGCATTTAAAAAGCATACAAGTTAAATACATAAAGCAAAGACAGTAGACCAAGCCTTCTTGGAGAGCAACACCATTCTGATTTTTCAGAACCTCCTATTCTAATATTAAAGAAAAATCCTTTCAACACATACATAGAGAGCTATTAATACAGTAAGAATTAGCCAAAGTTTACTTTTAAAAGAAAACAGAAAAATTCTGATTCCTTCCTTAACAAATATTAAACCATGTATAACTGGATAAAAAAAGGCACCTCTCTACAATGCAGGAAATAAACATCCAAAGTTTGGCAGACTAAGGTAAGAAATTCATTATACAAGAACTCTTGGAATAAAAACCATGATTCAAGAAAAGCTGCAGCTGCCAAATCTGTAAGCAAAGAACCACTCCATCAATAGACAAATGCTTTCAGATTATGACTTGCTTCCTTCCTTCCAATTCCTTCTCCTTAAACAGAGCTGCACGTATTTCTCATTAGAGAAGACTCCCTTCTCCAGCAAACCTCTTGCTCGGATTTATACAAAGAAGAATTCTTCCCTTTTATCCTGAAACACATAAACCCTCTGTCCTGCACTTCGGTCCCCCTTCCCCCTGTTGGCAAGACCACCTGGCATAGTGCAAGCTGAAGTGCTGGTTAGACCATTTAATTTGGTACTGGAACTGGGACTTCAACATTTAAAGCAGGTTGAATTATCCATATGAGAAAAACCTTCAGGGTCACTTTCACTTTACTGCAGCTCGGCTGTTGAAGCAACTGGAATCAAGTGTAGCAGCCATCATCCCACTGGATTGGTAACAGATCTCCCACCTATGATTTACACAGCTGGGACTTCCTCTGAAGCCTTCATTACAAAAGTTACTGTTCCACTTTCCCTGACAGAAAACCTTGAAGGCAATGCCAAGTCCACTGCTCGCCTTTCTAAAACAAAAGTGCAAATACAAGATACAAATGCACAGGTATGGGTCTCAAGGGCAAGTGAAATGTGTGTGGATTTCCTCTGGGAAAGCTGAAGGACTTGCTTTAGAGGAAGTAGAGAAAAGATGAAGAAAGTAACCAGTGATAAAAGGCTCCAACTTTTTTTTTTTATTTGTAATCTAGGGAACCCATTACTTGCTTGTAACAATCCCTTATCCCAATCCAAGGAGAACACATTCCTTTGAACATACATTTGAACATTCAACAGACAATACAATTCCTCCTACTGCAGCCTTTAAAAAGGTGGGAAAGATAAAAAAAAAGAGTGTTAACCCTAAGCTGCTGACTGCTAAAGGTCCTGTTGTTTTCCCATTTTCTTTTGCTTTCCAAAATTCAAGAGTAGTTGTATTTCAAGAATTGTATAACGAAGAAACTCACTGTGAAGTAAAATAAAAAACAAGAGTTCATTTCACTAACTGGATATTCAGAGTAAACTCTGCCTGATACAAATAATCTTTTGATCATTCATTCCTTTGATAGGTAAATTCTTCCAAGCCCTTTATGGGAAATGAAAATCTAAGAGTTAACAGAAATCCATTCATCATTTAAGTTTCAGCATTCATCCCGTTGATAACAAAACATATTGCCACACACACTCTGGAGTCGTTTCAAATGCTGCAACAATGAATTTAAAGCACCACAGAAAAACAGCTGAGGCCATCTGCATTCTGTGATTGTAAGGTCAGGAAACCAAAAGCTTTTGTTTTTATTGTTCTGGTACTGTTTCAAGGAAGGCGGGAAGAGGTGGGACAAGGAAATGGCAGGACACGGTAGTAGCAGAAGAAACCATCAAGAATCTAAACCAGCTTTTACAAAAATAAACAAGCAAAGGTCTTCAGGTTGCATCTTTAAAAGTATCCTAAATAGTTTTCTTTCCTGTAGTTTTCCTTTTTGTACTCCTTTGTATGTAATACAGGAAGGCAGATGGACAATATAAAATACAATGTATTTTAAGCAAGACTGCCTGGCAGAACTTTTCAATTAAGTCGTCTTAAAACCAGAATCATTTTATTAAACCACTTTTCCGCTCTAGCCACAGCAAAAAGACTTATAGAAAGATATTTAGGTCTGTTTCCAACTAAACAACAGAAACAGGCCTCAGAATTACAATGGCAGGCGTGTTGTCAGCCATGGAGATCACGGGGGACACACAATTTCCATTACACAACAGATCTGGAATATGTGCAACAGAAGACACTAAGAAAGGAAAAGGGTGGATTACCTCCAAAATAGAACACAATTCTTTTACATCTACTAGAAATATATAACAGAAAAGGAGACAAGCATATTTTAAGCATCTGTAATACAGAAACCAGCTGTTCTCCTCATGCCCCCCTAAGACTGACAGATCCACTGGGACTGCTCCAGTAAAGCCTGAGCAGAGACCATTCCAAACTCTTCTCAACAGCTTGGTCTCCTTTCACAGTGACACAACCCCTTCCAGTTAAATGTCCCTACTTTTTGTGCTCCCATAGCCCTCTGGCTCTAAGCACTGATGGAAACATCTGTTTAAAAGCACTAGGATCAAATCTTAATGAAGCATTTGTCCAGTCCTTCACCCAAATATTTCCACTCTTTTAGGATACCACTGAGGTTTTGCACTGAAAAGAAAAAACACTTTAAAGAACACATGAAGTCTTTCAGCAGCTTTTAATAACATACAGAAAAATACAGAAATATCAGCTATACAAGTCATTTCGGTATACCTGTCCTAGCCTATATGTTTCACTTTACTATCTAACCCTTGAAAACAGTGTTTTGCAGTAACCTGTCTTAATAAGGACTGCTCCCCTTCCAAATAAAACAAAAAATGTCTGTAAGAAAGTCGTTTGATAGGAGTGATTTCTAATCTCAGAAAATTCATCAGATGTGCTGACAGTTTCGTCAACGGATATGACAAACTCCAAAGTTTATCTCTGCTCTGGCTATATCCTTCCTTATCATCTCATGATCCATACCTTGTAAGCTCTCTTCCTTTTACATGTAAGCCTATCAAGCTACCACGATCACCTTTCTTCTCCACAAGGCAAGATTTATGTTTGGTTAAAAAAACCCCTCATGTTTTCAACACAAAAACCCGATTAGAACAGGGAGAACAGAGTTCAGTACTTTTGTCCAGTCCCAAAAACACAAGTCTCAGGCCCAAGTTAACCTCTTGCAACTGTCTATCACCACTGTTATCAAGGTCATAAACAAAGACCACAGTAAGGACAGGAATGAGAGACCACAACTTACAGTTGGATGTCTCTGCTCTGCCATAAAATCTCTGCCAGATGAATTCTGAGAAACTACCAAGAGACTGGTAAACAGAAATTTTACCAGTCTTCAGCAAAACTTCTGAAGGAGTTCACATTTCAAGCTCCCAGAACACTCACATGAAAGAGACAGAAAGGGACACGACAACCTTATGCTGGTTAGGGCTGGCACCAATGTTGTTGACTTAAGGGACTTAATCTCATTCCCAGTGCAACTCTAATGGCAGCACAGGAGGACATTGCTGGGGTTGGGGGCCAAAATTAGGAAACAACAGTTGGCAACAGAGTTTGCTGAATGTAGCAAGTTAAGGAGGAATAACAAATAATATATGTAAATAGTAGAAAAGCACCTACAAGTTGATGCTTGTACTGCAAAAAAAACTTTTCTAAACTCACCTGAAGCCATATGAAAGAATATCTGCTTCTGTGAAACCAACCGTTTTTCTCACTCAGATACTCAGAAATGTTGCTTTCTCTGAAAAGACTGCTTTTGCCTGTCATGTTATCTGTCTCCAGATCACTTACCCATGAAATGAGATAAAGTTTCTTTCTCAAAATGCCTCAGTATTCATAGGTAAATGATTCAATACAGACATACACACTGTACCTGACTGTAGCTGATCATACAACCGTTAAAAAAAAAAAACAAAAAACCTAAATAAAAAGGTCAATATTCTGCACTTCTACAGGAAAGTTTGAAACCAATGATCTCTTGCCCATCAAACTATAAGCAAAGTAGCATTTTCCTGGAAAGACTAAGGAACATGCCTTGAGCAGAAGCATTCCAAGTAATTCTACATCATTCATCTGTTTGTGCTGGAATGCTTGATAATTTCTCTGTGCAATAATGTTTTAAGCCTCACAGAGATAACATTCCAGTTCGCTGCAAACTTGACTACAAACCACAAATCTGAAATGGTTGTCAAGAAATTGAGAGTAATTACTGCACAGTGTGCATCAGTAAGTAATTGCTTCTGACACTGTCACTTCATGTGCATCATTTCTGCTACATGAGCCCCGCAGGTTAGTGGGAATTCAAAAAATACATATGAGAAGTCATTACCAAGAATTACCAAGTAGGACTTCCCTAAGTTAAAAGGCAGATCAAAAACAGTTGTGGTGTATTGTAACCCCAGAATCAATAATTTGAAGAACTAGTAAAAAAGTTATTATTTGCAAATGGCAGTGCTTCCCATACAATCCACTCAGGATCTCTTTGTGTGGCCTCTCTCTTGCAAAACAAACTGCAAAAATTCCCAAAAACAACAGGAAAAAAAAAAATTAAAAACCCTAATAAACAAAAAGTCAAATCAACCCATCTCTGTATGCCCTGCCTTACTAAGCTGAAATTCCTACAGCTTTTTCAAAAGGCTTAGAAAAACAGAGTTGTAAACTTTAGTTCTTTAGACACTGTTTTAGCATCTTAAATTTATTCTCAAATCAAGAACTTGTAACCTTTCTCCTCCCCCACATGTTGCCAAAGAGCCTTCCACGTAAACCAAATTTATAACTGAATACAGAAGGGTGGAAGACTGAAGAGTTTTGTGGGTTTTGAGGGGATTATTCTTTACAACACATAGTGCAATTTGACCTAAAATACGAATATAATAATGACAAGATTGGCATTACAGAAACATCACCAATAAACTGTGGCTTCAAATGTAGTTCAGCAAAGTACAGCTGCTTCCCCTTACATCAGCTCTGCCATCCTTTATTCTACATATCAGCTACCCTAGCACGTCTGCCTCAGTTCCCAAAGAGACAAAAGACCTTTTTGGCACTCAAACATGGCAAACAGCTCCAGCTTCTTGGGAAAGATAGAGGGGGTAGGGAAGAGTGGAATAAGCTATTATCTGGATTAAAACATTTCACATGTGCCAGTGTGAGTCCAGCCAAAAGTTGTTGCTATCTGCTACCTGTCCACAGCACCCTGTGTGAAACAACGCGTGGTCCCAGCCTTGGTGCCACTGGAGGGGCTTCCCACAGAGTGAACACCTTGGTCAGCAAACCCAGAGAAGCAAAGGAACTGAAAAATCTCCCTTTCAGTCTCAGAATGAATCCCCAAGGGAAGAGGCACACCATTGGGAACGGTGGGAAGCTTGCACAGATACCATCCACGTGGACAAAAAGAGGAAGAGGGGGGGAAAAAAACACCAAAAACAAAACTCCACAAGCACAGAACAATTCAGCCTTTGGAAAAATCAGGCAATGGCTCCCACCAATGCAATTCACTTCTGCAGCAAGTGTTGGTACTACTACCACAGCAAAGATAGAGAAATTTACCCACACACAGTTTACCCAAGGGAAAAACAGTATTGCAGAAGGGCTCCACTGCAAGTCACAGCTGGCTCCAACCTCAAATGTCTTAATCCCAAGATTAACATGCCCAAAAGAAGAAAATACAAAGTAGGTCAAATGTCAGTCAGGAAATTATAACTGTTAATTCAAATTAAACTTGTTTTTCTTCCTCTTCCTCCTTCCTTTTAGCTACTCCTTACAAATATCTTTGCAGCAAAATAAAAGCCTGGAAGTATTTAAGTGTGTTGAATTTGGAAACTAACACAGGTGCTGATAAAAAGATTATTTCATGGACTTCCACAATGGAAGTACTACACTACTTCCAAAACACTAAGAAATTTATTGGCTTACATATGTGGCAAATGCCTTCAACCATTTCATCACATCCATATTTTTAAAAAAGTTTATATTGATACAGTATTCCATTAAAACAAACCCTACCAACAGGAAATGCATGAAGATAAGGTGTCATTTTAAATCTGAGGCAAACGAAATAGAAAAATAATGACACTTCAATTACAGACAGAAAAATGAGAGGTGAGAAAATGTTTCTGTTTTCCTGGTGAGGAGAAACATTTTCTCTAATACAAGACTGTCAGAATAATTTTGAGTGGAGCTAGGTGAATTCTATACACCAGGTATCATCTTCTTTTCACACACCAGCAGTAATCAAGTGGCTCCTGTGCCAGCACAGAGATACCTTACTCATAACCACTCATGTCATGCTACATAATCTACATACACAGAGCTTTTGCCTCAACACCATTAAAAACAAAATACAAAAAAAAAAAAAAAGGTTTGACAGAAGAAGAATAATTAAAATGGTATCACATCATCATATAAGAGAGTGAGAAGAGATCTAATATGAACTCTGCAAAGGCTCATAGAGGGTCGCTGCAGGAAAGATATTTTCTGGACAAATGGGCTTCACCTAACACTATTTTCGTTCTCTTCTAAGGATGAAGCTCATGATGAGATGGACAACTTAAAGCACTCTGATAAGGGCTTGAGCAAAGAAACAAGTCCATCTACTGAATAAATTAATTTTTGGACCAAACCATCAAAAAACAGTTCTAACTGGGAATACAGGTGGGAAAAAAAGTACAGGTGACAGACTAGTCACTGGTCTTAGCCTTCTTTTTTAAAAAACAATCCTACTATTAAATCATCAATCTTTTCTTCACAGATGATAGGCCTTTTTTTCTTTACACTATTTCTCCTTTTTAACACTGGCATTTCTGGAGTAACTATTATCATCTTTATGATATGACATTTAAGACTACCAAGGTACATTCAACGAAAGATTTTAATTAGAACAGGTGGTGCAGCTATTTGGATTTAAATTTCATATTCTGTTAACAGCAACCCCAAGACTACAGTTGCAAAGAAGTGTAAGGTAATGGCAAGTTGATGCTTTGCTTCACCACTCCATAATAAACTCTATTGACCAGTGATTGCTAAAAACTTAACACACTATAGAGGAGGAAAAGAAAACAAAATCCTTTTGTTCCATGTTCTTTTCCACTAAAACTCCACCAGTTCCATGTAGTGCAAGGTTTCCCACCATCATTCAGATCACATCTAATTAACTCAACAGATAAAAGACTCCAGCTGCAAGATGGGGCTCAACTTCATTCTCATTACCTTACCAGGGCAGTCATAGAATCTAAATTTAAAAACCCTATCATAATGTTGCAGCATTACAATATGTTATAGTACATACAGCAGATTTTTGGTAGGTGATGTATTTCATCATTTCTAGGCAGTCACCACGATGACCAAGAGCCAGCAATGTGCTCTTGCTCCAAAGAAGGCCAATGGCAGCCTGGGGTACTTTAGTTAAAAGCATTGCCAGCAGCCTGAGGGAGGTGATCCTGCCCCTTTACTGAGCCCTGGTGGGGCCACACCTGCGGTGCTGTGCCCAGTTCCATGCTCCCTAGCACAAGGCAGACATGGATGTGGTGGATAGAGTCCAGCATGGGCCACAAGCATGAATAAGGGACAGGAGCCTCCCTATGAGGAAAGGCTGAGAGAGCTGGGACTGTTCAGTCTGCAGAAGAGAAAGCTCAGAGGAGACTCTTATCAATGTACATAAATATCTAAAAGAAGGTGCAAGGATGATGGAGACAGATGCTGTCCCATGCCAGGACCAGAGGCAATGAGCACAAACCAAAAAGCAAGAGGTTCCATCTTGAACATCAAGACACGCTTTTTCACTCTGAGGGTAAATGAGCACAGGTTGCCCAGGCATACTGGGGAGTCTCCATTTTTGGTGATACTCAAAATCACCTGGACATTGTTCTGGGCAACTGGTCCTAGAGCGGCCCTGTTTCAGCAACAGGATTGGACCCAACAACTGCCAAAGGTTCCTTCCAACCTCAACCCTTCTGTGGTTTCCTGTGAAGGAAACCTACCCATAACAGACCCCAGCAGCATACTGAAATATTTCTGTCATCACTTCTGGCATATCAACACCATCTGGAAACATGAAAATGCACCTCAGTTCCTCTCTCATCCAGCTTAGCAGCTGACACTGGAGCTTAAGCTTCATCCAGTGTTGGGGTGTTTGTTTTGTTTTACTACCACCTAGCAAGTATTTTCCATGTCCTTTAAAGGTCACCTGGTAGGAATACAATTATCAAAATAAGAAAGGATGCCCATAATTGAATTTCGGGATAAAAAAGCCCTAGCAATAGAGACTCTTTAACCCGTGGTAACCACAAGTCCTAAATACAGGATATCTCACTGCATTAAAAGAAAATAAACATATTACACATATTCTCTGTATTTGCCATCAGCCAGCCAACTTTTTCCGGGAAAAGCATTACAGCTGTGCCATTCAGCAAGCTTCCAACATACAAAGGGAAAACGCCATCAGAGGTGTCTCTCCAAACAAAGTAACTAGACCGAGCATCAATTCCTGAGCTTATGCCTCATTTCCAAGTCTGCAGAAAACGCTGTATCACCGATAGGAAGGCTGAACACCTGAAATGCACGGCTCCACGAGCCTGCTGAGAACAAAGTCCGCCGGCAGCATCCCCGGAGGCCGTGGCAGCTCCCTGCGGCGGAGGGGGAGCGATGACATCATGCCAGGCTGGGCTCCGGCAGCCCTGGCGCAGGAAAGCCCTGGAGGGACTCGCCGTGCCCGGCTTCGGCGGGAGCGTCCCGGCTCCACACCCTGCACCCACCGGCTCGAGGGCCAGCGCCTCTCTCCCAACAATGGGCACTTATGAAGAGAATTGTTTCAACAGTACGAGGATTCAGAAGCTATTTTGCAGCGCAGAAATCAGAGGGAGGGGGGGAAAACAGCGCACAATGACCCTTTCATTCAAACAAGAAAGGCGTCCAGGAAGTACAAAGTGTTTCCAAGCTTTATCCAAAACCCACTGAAATCAACAGAGACCCTCTCCATTTTTATCAGCGGACACTGGAGGAGGCTGTAACCTAAGACACAGTTTAAAGCATTATCAGTCGCACTACCATGCATTATTAATAACACAACAAACTCAAGCAAACCTACCCAAATTCCACCTAGCCCTTATGCTGTGACATTATAAAACATTTCCTCCCACCTTCTTTTAAAACCTTGTTTTAAATCACGCAAAAATCTGTTTCCCCCATAAATACCAAAACCTCTTCTCCCCCCAGTCCCGCACCTTGTCACAAGGAACACCATTACAGAATGACGGTGGAATAGCACAGACCAGAATATATCACACACTACAGTTTTACATACCACAGATGCAGTCCTTGACCGGGAAAGCAAATACAGAGAGAACACCATACTCCAGCTTTCAGACCTGCACACTCTGACAGAGTATTTCTGATATCTTCCAGTTTACTAGTAGATAGCTAGCCCAAAGTAATGCACTGCTGGTTTTAAATCGAATTATGTGAGGAGAATTATTCACGTCCCTATCAAGAACAGGGAGCATTACTGAGTGTGCCTCACACCACATTACACAAATAGATATATAGTAAATTAATAACAAAATTAACATATTTCTAATTGTTTTCGATCTATAAACTTTATTCATTTGTCATTTAATCAAAAACACCCTCACATATCTCTCAATGAAATTGCACTGCATTTTGTTCTCTTAGAGATCTTCAATCTAATTAATAGTGTAATTTGCAATGCCATTACAGAGCAGACTGTTATGCTGCACTCACTCCTTAAGACTCAAACTACAGCCTACAGTCACTTGAACATTAGACAAATATGAATTCACTCAGGGTAAGGTACTGCTTTAGCATGAGGGACAGATGAGAAATTTTGTTTGAAGTCATTACAGAAAAAAAAAAAAAGTTTCCATAATAACCAAAGTTTAGAAGAAGAGCTCAATCAGTTCTAGCAAGAAATCAGTTTTAATAACACAAATTCCACTCTACAAGGAACAAGCATTTATTTAGTGAGAGACAGCTTAAATGCAATGATGTAAAAAAAAAACCACATGACACCTTATAAAAGCAAGCTGCTAATAAAAAATCCCCGAGGCTGGGAGGGAGACAATGTATTACTGGTCAAGTTCAGAGCTCACATACACAAAATCAGTACTGATGATAGGTCAGGTTTTCACAATCACCTTCCTTCATCTTTCTGAACAGTTAGAGATGGTAAGCAACACTGATTTAACTGAGGCCAATATAATGAGAGCAAAGCTGAAGCAAGGTGCTGCTAAAACACAGAATTGATTTTTAACCTTAAAAACGCTGGTTTGACACAGTGGTGTGGTCCAGATTGATATGGTTCAGCCGTATATTTGGTGTGAACATTCTCACCTAACAGCAGCGTAATCACTTCCTAATCTGATTTCTTTTCGGATACTGCTGAAAGAGAATTCTCATCCTGTGCTACAAAAAAAGAGGTAACACAGAACACGCAAATGGTCTTTGCTTTCTCTCCCAAGTCCGCTTCCTGAAGACTGCCTGCGTGTATCAAATGCCTGCCTAAAGTTGATACACGCAACCCGGCTCCGAGGAGAGCGCAGGACATCGCCGCTGAGGCTGAGACGATCTAAAACGATGCCACCGCACAACCCGCGCTCTGCCCAGCCTGTCTCACGGCGCTACTCTGCCGGGGGTATGGGGATTTCGGTCACTTGTGCCGACCCCGGTCCGTGCCCAGCCGGGCATTCCAGCATGCCCGGGGAACTGCAGCGTCCGCGGCTCCCGCCGGGGCACAGGCTCCCCCCGCAGCGCCCGGGGCGGCGGAGCGGGGAGGCAGCGGCGCGGGGAGGCAGCGCGGCCGGACCCCGCAGCCCCTGCGCCGAGCG
>VZRN01004655.1:573464-607589 GCA_013397935.1 Dasyornis broadbenti | reverse complement strand
GGGAACGGCCCCCGCCGCTCCCGGGGGGAGGGGGTGGCCCGGCCGCGCGCCGCAACGCCGCGCCTGCGTTCTGCGCGCGGGGGTGACGTCATGCTGCTGCTGCTGGGGCTGTTGCTCGCGCCGGGGCTGCCTGAGGGGGCGGCCATGGCGGACGGTCAGAGCAGTGCACTGGGGGAGCTGCGGGAAGGGCTCTGCACCCTCCGCAGGCACAGAATCACAGGATGGGGCAGGGTGGAAGGGACCAGAGCGGGGCGTCTGGTCGGACCTCCCTGCTCAAGCGGAGTCATTCTAGTGCACTTGACACAGGATTGCGTCCACACTGTTCTTGAATATCTCCAGTGAGACCCCACACTCCCTCTCGGCAGTATGTTCAGTCCTCTGTCACTGCACAGTAAAGTTCTTCCTCTCATTCAGGTGGAATTCTTGTTTCTTCCCGTTTTGCTTGGCACCACCGAGCAGAGCATGATCCATCCTCTATCACCTCCACTTTAGATATTTACAGACATTGATGAGGTCGCCTCCCAGTCCTCTCTTCTCGAAGCTGGACAGAATCACAGAATCAATTAGGTTAGAAGAGACCTCTGAGATCGAGTCCAACCTGTTGTGTCGAGGCCCAGTTCCCTCAGCCTCTCCTCACAGGAGAGATGCTCCAGTCCCTTGATCAATTTTGTAGCGTCCACTGGACCCACTTCAGGAGCTCCATGTCTATAACGAGGAGCCCAGAACTGGTCGCAGTCAGAGGGCAGGAAGGCATTGCCAGGGCTGCTCACTCAGGACACGAATCAGTCTGGTGGTGTTCTGAAAGCACCTCTGAGCTTGCATCCTCCTGTCACCTTCAGCTTCACATCCCCCCAGCCCCCTGGCTGTCGTGACTCCACAGCTTTGTGAAGTAGCTGTGTGTGCAGGGAAATGCTTTAGGGATTGTTTGGCTTTCAAGCTGTTTTCTTTTTCCTATTTGGATTAACATCACACACATCTCTGTTAATAGGTGGGTTTGCGCAGAGTGAAATCCACTTCCCGCTCTGGTTCAGCATGGAAAGGAGAACAACCCCTGGGGAAGGATTAACCTGAGCTGCTGAGGGACAAGTGACACGTACCTATCCTCTGCCTTGAGAGTGCTTTTTCCTCTGGCTATAGAGGTACCTGGGATGGCCTTGCTAGCCTAAATTTGGTCTGTAAGCAGTTCCCCTTCCTCTCCTCTCTTACTTCTCCATTTGTGGCATTTATATCAGAATTCTTCCCCACCTTGTAGGACTTATAAGAGGAGAAATTAAAACTTTTCGGTCTTTAATGTTTATTATCTAGGACTAACCAAGTTGTTAAAGTTGCATCCGTAAGGCTTAATTGATCAGACACCAATCTAACAACACACTACCAAGCATAGGAAACCTCACCTATTTGAGTTCCCATTGCCAAGACAGACCAAGTTCTCTGCAGGGACTAGAAACAGCAGCACATGTAATAAGACTTCACTGCCAATGGTTTACAGCCTTTTGCAGTACAACAAATAAACTCTTAAGCCACTGTGACCAGCGACTTGTGGACAGGTGGACATCCTTCTGAGAACCAGGAAAAACTGTTAGGATAGCAGTGGTGCTGTCAATGTTCACTTGATTAAGACTGTATGGGCCACAGAACGGATTATCAATGAATTAAAGTGTTGCTTAAATTTGACTGAGAGGTCAGTTTTAAAGCACTGTTAACTTGAGGGGAAGACTTCAATAAAGATGGCAGGGTAGGAGCAATATTAGAGTGAAAGGTTTGAGTTTACAAAAAGCACAGCTAGATTGTGTTGAGCCTGCCTGGTGGTGTGTGGAAGACACAACAGAGAACAGAAATAGCTAAATCTGGTTGCTCTTACTCTGCTGTCTTCTCTAGCCATTTTTTTTGCACATTTGTCTTCTCAATCTGCTTTCAGTGTGGCAAAGGACAATGTATTCAGCACGTGGTGAATGTCTTTTGTAAACCTGAACTGTAGTTTAACCCTTATGACAAAAGCCATACCCTGAGGGTCTCTTCTGACACTTGCAAGAAAGTCTAGGGAATCAGCACAGGTATTGGCAGGGGCTTTTTGTCAAATAAAGAGGAAAATGGGGGAAAAAAATTGTTCTTGCACTGTAACTGTTCCAGAAATAACCATGCATTTTGTAAATATTCTGTAAATAAAGTTAGATGGGCCAGTAAGTAAACAGAGGTTTACCAGTGATGCTGTTTAGCAGCAATATTTAAATACACACATGCCTTGCTATGCAATGGGGTAAGGGACAAGAAATATTTATTTTTAAAGGAGAATGTCAGTCTAAGAAACTCAGATTTTCTTTGCTACAGGAAAGGAACAGTATGGGTGGAACTGCGTGAACCAGAATCAACAAAACTTTAACCCAATTTTTTGCTGAGCAAAGCTCACTCCTACTTAGTCAGATAAATTCTCTGCATTCCCAGCCAATTTACAGCCTACTCCCTCTCCAATCTGTGCATCCAGCAATGTACCTGAACAGTTAGAGCTTTCTCCTCCCATTTTGTCAATCACTGTCTCTTTTCCATTGTATCTTTTTCCTCCCCAGTTATTTAATTTCTGAAATACTGTTGCCTAGTGACCACAAAGAACATCTGTGCCATCAAATCCAAAGGCCAGTAGCTTTAATCTGTCAGTCTTCTTGACCAATGTTCCCATCACAGGAAACACCCAAAATATGGCAATTCTGTCAGGAAACTTTGCAAATGGCTTAGATGTCCTTGAGTAAAACAACAACACCCTAGACTACATTATGAATTCTTGAAAGTATTCTTTATGATGTTGTGAAAACTTGTGGAATTGTGAATTCTGTGGAAACTAGGATTCTTTAGCCAGACAATCATAAAGACATTAGTAAATAGGAAGTGATTTAAAAGCTTCATTGTGTTTGGCAAGACTATCAATGTTGATTCAGCTGCTGTTTTCTGTGGCAAAGACTCATATTTTCAAGCTCAAAATTTAAGTCAAAGAGAATGAAGTCTTTAAAAGAGTGAAGAACTTGTGAAAATATTTTGAGTATTCCTCATACTACTTAATTCAGATTTACTTTGCCAGCAGTCCCACTCCTGGTTATTGGAAGAATTTATTTACTAAGCAATAAGAAACCACAACAGCAAATTAGAGTTTCATTCAACATTGTTCAGAGAATTGAAGAAGTCTGAAATAGGGTATCTCCTTTTTTTCTGGGCAACTGTTTGCCAAGATGAGCTAAGCTTTGAAAGGTAACAGAGCTCAAAGCACAAATCGCTCGTTATCAGGGTGCTGATTGACGTGGTGTCTTCTACTAAGTCTGATTAATATATTTACCCTGGATTCTTTAAGAAAACAAAAAGCCAATGAGGATTGCTTAACATTAAAGCAATCCTCCCCAGTCTACCCAGATACTTAAATCTGGCTGCAACTGCTTATTGACCATGCATTTGGTGTGACATCTACACAAGAGACTTGTGGAATAGAGCCTGCACACCAGATCCTCACGTATCAGGGCACAGAGCAGAGCAGAACTGACACTTCAGGGTGTTGAACATTTCCTAAACTCCCATGCAGCAGCATTGTCCCTCCTCGCCCCAGCTTCCGGGGCCCATGCTATTGACCAATACTCAATTTACCAATGACTGTGACCCCCAGGTTCCTGTCCAGGGTGCTGCTCTCCAGCATCTCATTCCCCAGTCTGTCCATACACCCAGGGTTGCTCTGTACCAAGGTGCAGATTCCAGCATTTATTGTTATTAAACTTCATCGGGTTTGTGATTGCCCAGCCATTGCCATAGTCTCTCTGCAGGGCCTCTGCCCTCGAGGAAATCAACAGCTCCTCCCAATTTAGTTTAGTTAGCAAACTTACTTAGTATTCCTTCCAGTCCAGCATCCAGGACATTAATGAAGATGTTGAAGAGCACTAGGCTGAGGATGGAGCCCTGTGGAACCCTATTAGTGACATGACCCACTAGTGATGCCACTCCATTCACTACAACCCTTTGTGCCTGACCCATGAGCCAGTTACTCACCCATCACATGATGTGTTTACCCAGCCAAGTGCTGGACATTTTATCCAGAGGGATACTGTGAGAGACAATATCAAAAGCTTTACTGAATCTTTTCCATAATTTTATCAGGCACTGAAGTGAGACTGACAGGCCTGTAGTTTGCATGGTCAGCCTTCTTGAAAACTGCAACAATGCTTGCCAGCTTCCAGTAGACTGGGACCTCTCCACATTCCCAAGATTCAGAAATCATTGACAGAGGTCTCGTGATGACAGCAGTCAGCTCTTGGAGTACTCTTGGACGAATCCCATCAGGCCCCATAGACTTAGAGGGATCCAGCTGGAGAAGCAAATCCTGCCCAAGTTCAGGGTTGACTGGAAGTTTATCATTCTCACAGTCATGAGAAATCAGTTTAACACAGAACAAAGAGTCAAACATAGAATGATTTAGTCATCTGCTCAGAATACTTCTTCATGACATGGAATTCTTCCAAGTACAGTAAACATTGCAAATTCCAGGTTTTGGCTAAACCTGCTCAGAGCTAGGTTGTAAAGGAAAAATCAGGAGTTACGAGCGTAACATTAGATCTCAATTCTGAAACAGAATTTAAAAAGCTATTTCCCACTGCAGCATTCCTAGCCCTCTTGAAGGCCTACCAGGGCCTTCTAACCTTTTAAAGCTAAGAGGAGACCACTGAAGTCTCCAGCTGCACAGGAGCAGATCTCTGTGTTTGGAAGACCGTCGAGAGAAAGGAGCTTTTATGAGGCTTCTCACATATCCACCAGTCACTGATTCAGCTCTCATAATCCAGACCCAGATTCTTCCTTGTGTACTATAAAACAAGGAAACGGGAATTATTACACTAGATGGAACGTTTTTAAGAACTGGAAGGGGAGTTATGGTATGTTAGTAAATATATTATGCCATTATTTTTATGAATTGCCAGTACTAAAAGGCTGAAACTTCTTTCATTTTGGGTGACCTGGAGCTATAAAGCCACCAGCTGGGAGTTATAAATGTCTGTCATTTCAAGACATCAATTGGTCATAAAAATGTATTCAGTTTTCATTGACAGAAATTTGAAACACGTGCTCTGGATCCTCTTTCCCATCAAAACATTTTTACATTTCCCTCTTAGTACTGCCATACTAAACTATAGCGTTCCTAAACCCCACATTGTGACAGAAGGAAACTACACATGATGAAAATTCTCAGAAACAGCACACAAAAATCTTCAGCTGCCCAGAAACAAAAAACGTTTTGACTTTGCATAACAGCATCATTCACTAACAAAAGCTTCTCATATTTAACTTTTATTTCTTCTGTCTTACCCTTTCAGCAAGTTTTCTATATGAGGCAAAAAAGCATTTCATAAACTGGACTTGACAGAATATTAAGGGAAGGTGAATGAAGCTGAAATAACTTTGGCACAGGGGCCTTCCATAAGGGATTGATGGGGGGGAAAAAAGGCACTTTAAGAAAATGACTTAGCCCCAGTTGTCTTCCAGTGCAAACGAGAAAAAATTTTTAAAATAGCTGCTGTATGTGAGAAATTAATTTCAGAGAGAAAAGGAAGTCAAGTTTACCTACTGATTTTGAAATAAGGGTAGAAACAGCATTAATCTCATCTACAGATATCATCAGCTCAGTTTAATTTTTAATCAATTATTAAAAATACCATTTAGGAAGAACTCACCCCTTTTAAACAGGTTAATGAAAAAACTAGGCTTAGTGGGAAGTTCAGGATGCTTCATTATACTAAAAAAATACAGTGTTTCATATTTTATATAACAGCTTTATTATCAAATGGCAAGAGACAGTAACGATGTCATGCAGGTATCACTAAAAAAATTCCAAGATAAACAGGTCACCTAACAGCTCAAAATCCCTTGCAATTAAAAAACAAAGCTACATCTTTCCAATGTCCTGGTTTGTTTCATGGTAGCCACTACTTTTCTGTCAAAATGTTATGGCTATCTCTTAGATCACTTGCTGGATTCCCTAAAGGAAAGAGTAGGCTAGTACAATACTCCACAGCACAGTGCTTTTTTTTTTGCTTTCCACAAGGCCTGCCTTACTCTTCATAACCCTCTGAAGTCCTCATGGGATAGGAAACCACCTCAGGCTGCTGGCAGCTGAAGATAAACATAGAAGGAATGGGTTAAAAAAAAAAGCTAAGGTCTAGAAAAAGTAAAGAACCCTATTTTGAAGCTTTTTAAGGTCTTAAGGCTTTTAGTTCATTGTGATGGGAAGCCAGTCTTGGGGCTGAAACACAATAGGTTTTCAGTAACAAAGCCTGATCCCATCTCCATAGTGAAACAGAATTCAGTGAAAATGTCAAGTGATAGAACAATTCTTGTTAGATTAAAAGACAGTTCAATTCTTTAGTGGCAAGGCTCCACCAAAACATTGGCTTTACACAGCATGGGAGGAATTTTACAACAGCCTCTGTTATTGACCAGCAGTTGGGACAAATTTTGAGAAAAGCCACTGGAAAATAAGTAGTAAGTAATTTATTCTGAGAGTTCATCTGCATAAAAAGTTAACTCTGCAGAAAAGTATGCTGTAAGTCTACAGCAGCTTCACACTCAGTAGTCCAGGGGACACTTGCTCACAAGGCTCAGTTCACATCCAAGTTTACTATGGAATAAATCCCCTGGGCAGAGGAGCTCTGGAGATTAGAATGGCAGCAATAAAAGTAATCACTGTTCAGTTTTAAACGCCAAAGTACACTTTGAGAGTAAATTCTAAATAACAACAGAATTGCTGAAGCTGAATGATCTTACAATAAACTCGCAAACAGAACTTATATAAATTCCTTTATATACTTATGTAAAAAATATCATTTACTGTGCAGCCTGGATTTAAATAAAAGACAAATGGTGTATCAATAATATTTACTATATATTTACATGTAATACTGTGATGAAACGAAGCAGTCAATTAACATTATGTTACAAAAATGAATAAACCATTTAAAGGTACCAGTACCTTTCACACTATCACATTCATGAACTGTTCTCTTACATCTCAAAGATCTGTGATATGATCATGAGTTAACACAAGGACACAGACAAATAAACCCTGGAACTGGAGCACATGCTGATGTGTCGACTCCCTTTTCAGCACGGTACTGCAGGGGCATCAGCTCTTAAACCACATGAGCAGCACTGGTTTCAGTAGGATAAAACTCGAATGTGCTTCCCAGCTCCTCACTGATCAGGGCCTCGTTTTATGGGGTTCCACTGACAACACAACAAACTACCACAGCTGGAAGCACAAGGGGAGGTATCGTGTACCTTACTGAGAGAAAACGTAGACTTCTACTGAAGGTGAGTCATGGCTGGTTGCCCATTGCCAGTCACTGACTTAGCAGACACTGGAACCCCCATTTTTTTATACTCCAACATAAGAGCCTGCTGTTCCATGGTGCTTTGAGCATTATTTGGGATCAGCTGTTTGATAGGAACTGCACCAGTTTGTGTACCTGACATTTCTTTTAGCTAATCAAGCTGCAATGAAAAATTTTATACTCTTTACATATTGCTTGAGAAATGGTAATATTACACTGCCTAAGCATTTCTAAATCACTTGAGAACTGCAAGTGTTATATAACCATACAATCACTTTAAGTTGGCAGGATAAATCTATGCAAGTGAAATATTGGCAAAATAATCAACATTAAAAAAATGAAAATTAGAACTTAAAAACCATCAGCTAGCCATGATAAGAATTCTAAGCTGCTCCCTCCCTTCCTATATTGTCTCCCAGAATAAAACTTTACAGGGGCCAAGAGGGAAGGATGTGACACTTTGCCTTTGTTAATCCAGTAAGTAAAGCAGATGTAGGTTCAAGTATTTAATTCCACACAGCACTAATAAATGGAAGTAAACAACCAGGATGAGAATAACATTGGAGTTAAAGTACTGCAAAGAACCTTTGCTTCTGACTGAGCACCATTATATTATTTTGAAAGTCCTCAAGGCAAAAAAGAATGGAAATATTGTTAGTGAGAAATGCATTCAGACCAGATCACATGCAAGCCTACAGAGAATGTTACAAAATTGGATTGAACAATTCAGTGTTTTTCCTGCAAGTGTTAGAAAGCATCACCTGTAGTTTATGTCTACATTACAACTTGTGCTCTGCATGTAACAAGAGCAAAATATTACGTCTGTATTCTCACCTCCCTCATCTTAAGAGCCACACACACACCCTCCCAAAGTAAAACACTGGTGGTTTGGTTACAAAACTATATGCAGTACATTTCTGAACACATGTCCTTCAGTTTAAGGCCATGTGTTCATTTAAAGACATTCTTATCAATGACAAGCCTCCCCTTTAATTGCTTATTAAGATCCAATAGAAAAGCAAATATACAAATATCAGAAGTGCTGATCCTGAGATGAAGTATGGGAAATTCTGGTCCAGTTTGATCCTTATGCAAACTTCTGTTTCAGTTTCTTCTGGAAGAGAGCTGGTAGGATGGAGAGGATTGCTAGAATCATGAGAACAAAAACAGAGTTCCAGGAAACAGCTTCCCCTGCTGTTGTAAGCTGGTACAGCGTTGTTCCTGCCTTAATGGCTACAAAAGACGGTGGTGCTACACCTGGAGCAAGGAAAGGATGAAAAACCAGCTTGTTAGGGTTAAAAAAAACCATAATTAGTCACCCAAATTTTAACACCAAAATTTGGAGATTTTGTTGCCTTGTACTTTCATTTTAAGAGGGCTGTAAATACAGAATTCAAAGACAAAAAAACCCTTATCAAAACAACTAGTTTTATGCCATTCATTTTTAATGCAAACTCAAACACAGGAGACTAAGCAAATAATCTCTGCTCTTTAGGCTCTGCAGATTTCAAGTTGTTTCTTTACAAACTGATTTAAGTTTGTAAAGGAAAAACATTGGATTGCTTCCTAACCAGATTAAAAAGTGTGTGCAAAAATACGCCAATTAAGAAAGCTATAGTGTAGACCCCTTCTTCTGGCCACCCCAAACTTTGGCTCACTAGCCACAATTCTTACCTAGGAAAGTGCCAATGAAAAACACTTTCAATGGCACATTGATTACAGGAGATGTGATATTGATAAACCAGTTGGGAAGGAAAGGTGTTATTCTCAAAAATATTATGTAGTTAATGAGATGTTCTCTGTGTCGTTCAACCTGCCAAAACAAAAACAAACAAACAAAAATTTGGTTAAAAAAATCCCTACCTTGAAAATGCACAACCATTTAGTACCAGAGATTTAAAGGGAGGGGTTTTTTCCTATCTTTTGTAGACATTTACATGTTGCAAACATAAAAATGAGTTCAAAATGCGTGATGTGGGGAAGAGTCCCCAGTGAATCACCTGTTAAATAGTACTGGAATGAGTCTGGAAATAGCTGTGTGAGGCAGAGCAGTGGTGATGTGTCTGACTCAGCCAACTCAAGCAGCAAACGAGTCATTAGGGAGAGGAGAAGGCCTTATTCTAACTTTAGCACAGCACCTCTGCCTAACTGTGGCCTGATCAGCACAGCCAGCCTGTAATCCCATTCCTGAAACGTTTGCAGAACTACCAAGGGTGTTTGTTCCTCAACCCATTCTGTCCCAACTTGTGATCAAAACTTGCAACACAGATGTATTCCTCACTCGGAAACGCACCCAGGTCACGGCTCTGAACTTCTTGAGATGGCTGCTCCCAGCACAGTTCCAGAACCTGTCTGCCATTAGGTTCTAGTGCCCAGCCTTAACATTTACCCAGGAGCAACAACAGCTCCAACTTCATTTACAGTCTTAATTATGTTCTCAGGTCTAGCCCAGCCCCTTACGCTAATGCTACAATAAAGCCTCCTCTCGTTCCAGCCTATCTTTTAGCACATCAGCCCTTTCAAACAGCAAGTGTAACCTCAAGCCAAGCTACAAGGATAGCAAAGTATCCACAATTCTAACCTTTCCTGGCAGACCTGCACTAAGCTTAAGCCTCAAAGAGCTGAAAACAAACTTGGCCTGTTTGCAGTTGCACCTGAAATCTCACATGGCAGCTCACCCCAGTCACAGCCCTGTTTTTCAGCTTTAGCCCAATTTTGATTTAATTGTAACACCAAAATCAGGAGCATTATGGGGATTTAAAATTTTAATGAAGGAAAAAAAATTCAAAATATTGATTAATGCTGCATATAAAATGGCTTAACCTCAATATGCAAGCATGATAACATGATACAGTCCAATTAACCTGGAAACAGTGAGATATGAGCTGCACATGTAATTTTAAATCCCATGTTCAGTTCTACTGATGGCAATAGGAACCATTTATTACTCAGAATAGCCTCAAGATTACACTGCAATATTAAGATTTACTTGGGTCAAAAATCAAAATAGTACTGTATAATCTCACAAGGTCAATTGTGCCAGACACAGCTCCACACCTTATCTCATGAGGAACAAGTTTAAAACATCTTTATGTGATTGAAAAAAATCTTGAACAGTGTACATGTGCTTCCTACTTGCAAAAAAAAATGGTTTGAATGTTTCAGAGTATGACACATAAAGACAACACAGGGTCAAGTAAAAATCACACACTGTGTTTGTACTGCTAAACCTTTAGGTTTCATCTCACAATGAGGACTTGCTGAAACTCATGTTACCAGGTACTGTAAGAGAAAGTTTCTAAATGCTCCAACTACAGTAACATCTTCAAATTAAGTTTTTTCAGTCAGACATACAGCTACAGGTTTCTTCAACACAAAAACACAAACCCAGCTTTCAACAGTCCTGATGCTTAGAGATCAATTACTTGAAATTACCTGAAACTGGAGAGGTTTCCTATTGACACTAAATAAATTGAGGGGTGATCAGTTGCAAACACTTCCTAGGTAAGAACAACTTTCTCATGGGAAATACCCCAAAATGAGGAATACTTCCAGAATCCCTTCTTTGTAACTGGATACATGAGCTCAAGACCTCCTAGATTTCCACTGCTATTCAATGACACATTTTGTATCCTAAGTTCCAGCATTTCTAGAAATCTTACCTGTTCTGACCATTTTACTGCTTTTTCTGTTAAATATCTGTACACAACAGGACGTCCCACTAGGTATGAAAGCATATAGCAAAATGACGCTCCAAGTCCTGAGCACTGAAAAAAACCAAACAGACAACAAATGAGCAGAAACTCTAATTAATGTCAGCCTTGTGCCCCTGTGAACTACACTGCCTGGCTAAAGCCAGTTTCTATATGTAGCCCTCCATTAGGGCTCTGCTCCAGCAGTGTGTATGCACTCCCCAAGAATGCTGTTGATCTAAGACAGTTTATTTCCAAGGCATTTAGAACAATCTTAACACTCCAAGTAGACAACATTGATTACTTATCAGTTACTATTGAGTGCTTCTGCAGTTTTGAGACTTTGAACAGTGAGACCTTTGCAAATAAGGGGCAAAATGCCATTAAAGAAATTCAAACATGAAAACTGACCAACAGGGTCCTCCCTAACTTCTCAATACTAAGGCTCATTATGATTGCATCTTTTGCCCATGACATTTTAAAGCTTGTTGAGAACATACATTTCAAATCTTAAACTAAGCTTCTTGCATATTTAAGCCAGTTAAAAACCAGATGTATTTCGCAGTGTGATAATAAAACCACAGTAATTGTGTTGTGAAATTACAACTGGGTTCTGGCAGATGCTAAACAAATTTAGAGTAAAAGAGACTGGCTGATTCACACTCGAATGTCTTCATTATTAAGAAAATCGGGAGAAACAGCTCAGTGTTTTAGATCATAACCCAATGCTACAGTGAATTTTGTGGGTAATGCCATTCTTGCAGAGAGCTGAGTAAGAACTTAATTGTTCATCAGAAACCAAAACAGACCCCAGTTTCACGCAGACTCCGATCATTTCCAACAGGAAGCTGCTCAGATGGTTGGTTGCATTCCAAACAGATAGAAATAGACACCCTCACAAACTACTTTCCATACTTACCAAACAAACAAGAAATAAGGCCAGTGGAAAGGGATAAAGGAACCCTGACAGGATACTGAGAAATATAGAACCAGGAATAGCAAATGTTTGCAAGCTGGATGCATCTTAGTTTAGGGAAAACACATTTTAAAAAGCTACTTGCTTCTTAATTTCATAAGCAGTCAGGAAACATTAGAATTTGAAAAAGGCAGAGCCTTTCAAGATTTTTACTTCAAAATACCTTTGTGGAGTAGCACAAGAAGCTCAAGCACAAAGCAAAAAGATGTAGATTTGTCATTACACATACAAAGAAATAAGTCAGTAATAAAAGCTGACTGCATTTTTTTCTATCTGTGCTACAAGTGACACAGAGGATTTATTGTGACTTCTAGGAAACACATACTTCTGATTTTACATTGTTGACTAGAGATGTGCAATTTCAGATATTCTCTCTGGAAAGTTCACAGGCCTATCCAAGCCTATAACCACAAGTTTCATGAAAGACTGAACTATATGAAGGCAGCTAGTACTTGCTCAGAAATAGGCATGGTAGAATCACTAACTATGAGAGCTGATGACTAATTTCAGACAGAAGTTTTAAAAAAGGCAACAATCAGGTTTCTGCAGCATAAGCAAACAGCTTGTTGAGCTCAAGGCTTGCTAGGCTTCCTTGGGACTATGATGTATTGCCCACTTGGGATAGAAAAGTTATAAAGAAAAAAAAGCCCCACACACTATTTTACCCGAGTTGAATTGACCAAAATATTAAAAAGCCCAATAATCTTCCTGAGACCATTACAGCCAGTACAGCTTTTACTAAGAAAGTGTCAAGGTTCGCAGGTAATTGTACCATGCCTAGAAACTGATCACAGTCTACTGCTGAGACAGTAAATGTTGTCACATCAACTGCTAGAGCAGCTCAATAAAGAGCCAATTTATTCTACTTCTTGTTAATATATAAACTAACATTTTAATTTTCTCCATAGATCTGTAATTTGTGAAATAGGAAATACTTTTTGTGAAATATTTTAAAAAGAATGAGCTGAAGGATAATTATTAATGGCACATTCAGTGCAGACTCCCATGAGTTACGAAAGCCTCCTGCATTAAGACTGTGAAACAAACCCTCTTCTACAGCTTTTAAGTTATTAACCTTTAGTTAAGTGTTCCAGTTAAGAGTGTGTTTAATGATTAATTAATATATTCAGCACTCAGGAAAAAGAAGTTAACACAGAACACAGGTAGCCTTTGTGTCTCCCTAGACAGAAAGTACTTCAGAAATTCATCTCTCTAAAAGAAAACAGATATTTGGTTTTGTGAATTTGGGCACTGCAGAGATGAAAGATGGCTCAAAATGCTTTCCTTCAGATATTCTGTTCAATGTTCTACAGCTTACCCTTATGTGGCACTTTGAATGTCACAAGGAAGAGCAGTACAGTAGTCTCAGTTTTCCTTTAGAATGAATAATAATTTCTAACTCAAAACTCAGTTTATTTAAAAAATTACCATAGCACTAAAGGAAGACGAAGCCTAATATACGCAGAAATATTTTTACATTTCCAAGATTTTAAAATATTTGTGTCTCTTTGTAGACACTCCTAGGTATGTTAACCTTAACCCACGACCAAGTATTTATCATTTTGTATTTTTCATTTCTTTTTTCAGAGAAGCATGACTACATCAAAACTGCCCTTTATATTAGAAAAAGGATACAAAACATATGTGGCAAAATAAGCCACTAACACTTGAACATAAAATGTGTCCTTGTATTTGGATAAGACTTTTCCCAAGGCCTTTGCATCATCCATATCTCTAGGAACCTTTATACATTCTCTTTCTTCTCTGCAGAGGGGAAAAAAAAAGCAGAAGTGATGGAAATATAATCAAACAGCGTATTACAATTACTTCATGAATATAGAGATAATTAGATACACTACATCACTAAATTACAGCTTCCGGAAACAAATCATCATTATTGTAATAACATTCTCAGATAAACACCTAATATTTACAGTCTGGTTCATTTCAGAAAATCCCAAATTTTAGATATTTGCAACCTCTTTTTTTTTATTCAGTACAATCATGTACTTCTTTACTAGGGTTTTTTTCTTACAAAGTACTGATCAAAAAGAAATAATTACGCAAACCAAACCCTGGCAAGTGAAAGTGGCCAACATTTCAGCCAAAACCAACTGCAGCTGCCTCAGTGCTGGGGTCATAACAGTTGAAGTGCAGCAGGAGCGGCAGAACTTCACCTCACAAACAAATAAAGCTCTACGGGCAAAATCTCATGTCACTCCTTAATCTGGTGCAACCCCGGGCAGCACACTTGAGTGTCTTCGCTTCCTCTGTATCAGCTGTTGCCAACTGATCTTGTTGAGCAAGTTTATCAGACAGAAAATTAACTACTAAAAGGGAGAAAGAAAGCTGTCAGACAAGCAGGCTTCCACCTGTCAGCCTGCATACCTTCCCAACACAAGTACTGGGTACAACCAGTGGAGAAAAAGAGAAGGCAAAGTTTAGGTAGGAAGGAAGAAGGATTTCCCCTTTTGGTGACAGCCTCCAATTTTACCACAGCACAAGCAAGTTTAAAGTGAACCCAGCCTTAACCAAGCACACTCTGGCTTTCACCTGAGGAAGGTTAAGAACACAGTCAGTTACCACTGATAATGTGCCAGCGGGTAACACCTCAAAACAGAGGATCTCAACTGTGCAACCGAAAGCTCAGATCAAGAATATGTCATATCCCCATGCAGGCTTCTCTACAATCTGATACTGAAAAGCAAATAAATTGATAAATTTCATAACATACTTACTCACTAAGTTGTGGGAAATTTTTATATACCAGGAACATAAGGAAAGCAGCTGATAAGAAGATGGACACTAAAATAAGAAGTGATGTCCGAGCTGATCCACCTTCTGCAAGAGCTTTCCCTGAAATTAAACATAAAACAAACTTAGAAGAAACCCCAGCACTAGCAAAACATCAAAAAGCACTCCCTCACAACTTACAACAGATTTCAAACTTATCCTTTAAGGGAATATTAGAGTAAATACTCTGTGGACATCATCTTTCCACCAATGCTTTCAATAAAATTCATTGTGCACATTCCCTGAAAGCTTTCAAACAACTTTGAAGTTTTTACACTGGCAAGGATCCTACAGAAGTCAACTTCTATGATCCATAATAATTTAAGCCTCAATTAATAAATACATTTGTATAGAGAAAAAACAGAGGTAAACAGCATAAGCCATACATATGTTTTCCTTTTTGCCAGAAATCTTCTGCCAGTCTAATTAGTTAGGGATTTAACTTGAAGTTAAATTTCCAGGATGTACAACACAACTTTGAAACCTGCTCATTAACAGATTTGGGGGTTTTTTTCCACTCTAATGAAAGACTACCAGACACAGCCAGTTAGGTGAGACACACTCATCAGAAGCAAACATGTAAACACACACACCAGTCTGTGATATAAAGATCATAATTCCGAGACTTGGGAATTACACATATTTTACACTTGTGTGGATATATATATGTGTTTATTAGCCTTTAACTTCTTGTGTAGTGGAAGCAATGGGAGTACAGTAAGTGACAAAATGACAGTTTAGGCTTCTACTGTATTTTAGATTTTTATCGAAATGACCACGTGCATGCAATACACTGATTAACACAAATGCAGCTACACGCATTAAGAATTTAAAATTAAAATGAACACTAAGTACTCTGCAACCACACTGGGGTGTGTATGTGAGAATGTAATAAACCAGTCTCTCCTCAGGCACTTTGAAGCTCACCCAGCTTCATACCCAGGGTCACCTGAAGAACACACGAAGAGCCGAGGCTGTGTTTTCCCTCGCAGATGCCGCTGGCACAACTACAGTGCCAACACACAACACTCGAGCGGGTCACACTGACACTTCACTGTTGTGAAATGCAGCGACAGGATGACGAAACCCATGGAGCCGGCTGGGCGAGCTGGCAATTTTATCGGCTTTAAGGTTTTTTAGGTTTAAGGTCAGCGCGACCCCACAGGTGTGCACTGGGTCAGCCGAGGCCAAAGGCAGCAACCACAATGCAGTTACAACCACAGAATCATAGAACGGTCAGGCTGAAAGGGTCATCTGGTCCAACCTCCCCTGCTCAAGCAGGGTCATCCCAGAGCTCATGGAACAGGACTGCATCCCCATGGTTCTTGAGTATGTCCAGTGAGGGAGACTCCACACCCTCTCTCGGTAATCTGTTCCAGTGCACTGTAACCGTGGTTATTCTGACACCTTCTCCAAGGAACAAAATGAATTATAAATAAATAAATAAATAAACAACTTTTAGGACGAAAAAAGGAAAACACAGCCCACTGCGCTTTCTGCCACTTCCACTTTCTGTATTTCAGCCGTGCCAGTAGTGCAGTAACACACACACACAGAAACATGAAACCACACGTGTTCCCCCATACATGGGAGAAGGGAAAGCGGTCGGCGCCCTATTTCGGCCCCAGTGGGGCGGGAGCCGCCTCACACCACACGAACCGTGAGGGGCCCGGCCCTGCCTCCCCAGTACCCGCGCGGGACGGAGCCGGTGCCCGAGGTGTCGAGGGGCAGCGACGGCCGCCCCGGGCACCGTCACCGGGCACCGACACCCGCATCGGGCACCGTCCGACGCGAGAGCGAATCCACCCTCGCTCCCGCCGCCCCGAGCCCCCGGCACCTTCCAGAAGCTGCCGCTGGTGCCTGGCGCTCTCTGCCGCCGTCGCCGCCGCCTGGCAAGGCCCGCGCTCCGCCGCCCTCCGCTGCGCCATGGCTCCGCGACGCCCCGGAGCCCGGCGAGTCAAGGCCCGGGCAGGCCTCGGCGGCACCGGGAGCCTTGAGGAGCAAGAGGCGCGACCGACGGCACCGGGAGCCGCGGGCAGGAGGAGGAGAAGGAGGAGGCGGGACCGGCCGCTCCTCCTCTCCTCACCCCACCGGGTCGCGGCCGCGCTCCCGCCCCCGCCGCCGCAAGGCGCATGCGCTTTTCTCGGGGCATTACGGCTTTGCTGTGGTATACGGGAGCACGTGTTGGGCTCCACGTCCTTGAAATGCAAGGGCGGGTTAGTGGCAGTAAATACGGTAACGACGGCTGGCGGGCGTACCACCATGGATATTTACGGTAACGGGGTTGCGCTCACTAGTGATAAATACGGTGTGGGGCGGTGGGGTCCCAGCCTGGCTCCTCGGCCCCGGCTGCAGAGAAATAACATAAATCACAGAATCAATTAGGTTCGAAAGACCTCTGAGATCATCGAGTCCAACCTATGACCGAACACCACCTTGTCAACTAGACCATCGCTACGTCCACTGAGTGCCACGTCCAGTCAACCTCCTCGAACAACCTCCAGGGACGGAGATTCCACCACCTCCCTGGGCAGTCCGTTCCAATGTCTAATCACCTTTTCTGTGAAGAAATTCCTCCTGATGTCCAACCTGAACCTCCCCTGTCACACGAGCGGAGTTTCAAGAGGCTGTGTCCCCTTGTCCTGTCGCTGGTTGCCCCGGAGAAGAGCCCGACCTTCCCCGGCTACAGCCTCCTTTCAGGGAATTGCAGAGAGCGATCAGGTCCCCTCTGAGACTCCTTTCCTCCGGGCTGAACACTCCCAGCTCCCTCAGCCGCCCCCCACAGGACTTATGCTCCAGACCCTTCCCCAGCTTCGTTTCCCTTCTCTGGTCACTCTAGCGCCGATCGTGCCAAAGGGCAGCGGGATAAAACCCGTCTGCGAGCTCCTTTTCCCTCGGTAAAGGCTTTACATGGGTGAAGGGAGCGGGATCTCCCCTCAGGGAGCAGGAGGCGGGAGCCCCTCGGCGCCGCTGGCTGTGGCACTGGAACAGTGCCGTGCTTTCAGGAAAAGGGGAGTCTTGTTGGATTCTCCCTGTTCGGGTTTTCATTTTATGTCGATTTGTTCCTCTCTTTCGAAAAGAAAGTTTATCTCCCGGGAGGAGGGAAAACTCCTCTAGCAGCCCGCGGATTTCCATCACGTCGCTTTCTGTCAGTAAGAAAGTTTGAAATCCCGCACAAATGCTAGCGGGGCATGTCCCAGTGCTCGCAGATTCCTTGGCGTTCAAGCCGAATGTGACCTCGAAGCACCTTTTCCTCGTACAGTCTTCTGGCAGCAGGAAATCCTTGAATCTTCCAAGTGCCCGGGCAGCACAGAGTGTTACAGGCAGAGCTCTCCAGGGAGAACACTGGAACAAGACACATTGCATAAGCTTCTGGGCAGACGGGTGGGCTGAGGAAGGTACGGTGGCACCCCCTCGTCCCTTTTGCAGCTGCATCTGCTTATAAATGTCCAACCTCAGGGTCTTCCAGAAAGGAAGCTTTCATGGGAGAGCTGGACATTCAGATTTAACTTCAGCCTCGTTAGTCTGATTACTCCACCTTTACATCATGACTAAACAGCTTTTAAAATTGCTCATGCAGGATTCAGCAGATCAGTTATTTCATAGCAGTACTATTTACAGGTGGTATTTCCCAGGATCGCAGATCTTTCCAAAGCGGTGAGGAAGATGCAGGTCAGCACACAGCAAAGTTCTTAAAAGCTTGTCTTTATTGCTACGTGTACAAAACTCGCTGGTGTTACACTGCAAGTGTCTACAGGAAGTTGATGATTCATTTAAGATCTAGTCTAATATGCTATTACACAAGAACAGCCCCTGCCAATTTCAGTGGCAGGAAATAATCCAAACTATAAATTGTGATCAGATTCCACATAAAGCTTCAACTCATGAGCAGATTCCATGTGAAGCTCTAATTTACTCTGAATTTATTTATTTTAGACTCAAATAATTTAAAATTATTTCATTAAATCATGTAATTAACTATTTTAGTATTTGCAATTGATAATTCAGAAATTTAATGCCCTGAGCTGGTCAGGCCTATGAACTTGTGTCTCTGGGCATTGATACCAGATGAGGGAGTCCTTTGTTTTTTCAAACCCTTTCACTAGAAAACTGTACATGCTAGCAAGATGGGAATTGCTGACACTGTAGAAAATAGCATTTTTTCCCCTACATGCACATAATGTTTGTCATATCTTTTTGATTATTGCTTCTGATCCTCCAGGTAAAATGATTCTAACACAGCGACTTCTTTCTTGTCTGACTAACTTCTGACAAAGCATCAAATAGATACTAAACTGAAGAATGTTGGAAGCAAAACTGGAAACCAGATTATTATGCAGAGAAATTTTTACCAAGTCATCTTGAAACAGAGGAGGAGGATGCATACTGAGTGACATAAATAAAGTAAGCACGACAATCTAAAAGCTGTAGATTGTAAATGCTGCAAAGGCTATCTCATTGTGGTGAGGTGGATTGTTCAGTAGGGTATGAGTCTCAGTTTGGTGTGGTTGTTGTTCAGTAGCCACTCAGAGCAAAGGAGTTGGGGCAGAACCTGCTCTAGGGGATGTCTGATTTCTCATTGACCTGCTCTGTACTGTGTAGCCCCTCTGTGTAACCCAAATGCAGGTAAACCGACACACAGGCCAAGCAACTTCTGATTCTCACTGAATTCTCTGCAGTTCCCCTGTCCAAGACACCACTGAAAAATGCCCAACAAGCAATTTCAACAATGCAGATTTGCTCCATGTTTCCCCTTCCATTTAGTAGAAAGCACATGGCCTGCAGATGATTCCCAGGATGCTGATTCTGCAGTAAGCTCACAGTGTTAGTAGATGTCTCATTAAAAATAGAGAAGATAACTCTAATCACCTCACTGTTACAGAGCTCCAGCTCTCTGAATTGCTGCCAGAGTGAAATTTAAGGATTCATTAACTAGATCACTTTGCAGTTGAGATGTACTGCACAAATTATATTTGTTAGACTGGATTATCGGCAGACCCTTAGACTGTTCTTAGCTATTCTTGGTTCCTCTTGCTGGGGGTGGGGCACTGCTGGTGTGAATATGTTGTCTATTTTACTAAACTTTGAAACTGTCAGTGGTGTTTACTATCTGCTGATAATTTGAATAATCCCATGCAAAGGTATCCACACCTAATAAATGTCAGCAGAACCTCCACAGTCACGCAGGAAAAATTACATGGGGAAGTCTGGGGAATGTTCCTTAGGGCTCACTCTGTAAATAAAACAATTCAGGAACACTATTTAGAAGATTAACTTAGATTTATTTACTGGAAAGAAGGCAAAGAATGAAAAATACTGCCATAGGCTACATCCCGTAAGTGTTCAGGGGACGAAGAGTTTTGGCAACTGGAACTTAGTATCAAGGAAATTTTTGACATGTGGTCGAGATCAGCACAGCTGGGAACAGCTTCACACCACAGCTCACTGGGAACAACAGGTATGGGCTGAAAATAGATTTACTCTCATCATGTATAAAGTATCCCCTAAATGTAATGTATAACTTAAGAAACAGCATAAAACCTGCCATGGTTTTGGAGCATCTTTCGAAGCCTCAACTAACAGGGAACACACGCTGCAGAATGCTTTGTTCAGCAGAGAAATGGGAGAAGTTGTCCGGCTCCAATTGGAGTTTACTCAGGGACTTTACCAGTGGGAGCAGCACTCTCTGCATTTAGAGGCTAGAGACTAAATCAGCTTCATATGAAACAGTTTTTGGAAAATGTACCATACACTCCGAGTGTGAGTTCTTTCAAATTATCTGTGAACCAAAAAGCAAAACGTTTTTGTCACGTGCTGGGAAGTAACAAAATAGGCTCACATCTACCAGGGCAGCCACTGAGTGGTCAACACCATGCAGTCACTTCCTTCTGTGGGTGGCTGGATGAAATGTTTTTTTTTTTTTTTTTTGTCAGATTGAAAGAGTTGTCTTCCCTTAGCACAAAAACTTGTGTTTATCTCTTTCCTAAATCACTCTTAGATGGACTGACAGAGCCCATGTCACATGGCTGAGTCACTGACACTGCTGATGCTTTGACTGAGTCATGCTAATTGTCAGCAAGAGGAAGGAGGATGAGAGACTGAAGTGATCCTACTCCTGAGAGCTCCTAGCTGAAAATGCTAAAAACCAGGAACATCAATCAACAAGTAAATCATACGTATAATTTCTTGAGGAGAACTGTAGATTTAGAACCCTTTTCTCTGCCATCCCTATTATTGTCTTATTTCTGACCACCACAAAGCAAAGAGCATTGTTTTAACCTTTTTATTTTGTATAAATATAGCATGAAACTAAACTTCAAACATTTACTGTCATTTGATCTAAATTCTGATTTAAACCAGATAAACCTGTGTACTTGGAATGGGGCTTGTGTATTTTACAGAGCTCATACTTTCATTAGTTATGGTAAAGAGTCTGAGGATGTAACTGGAGAGTAACCATCTGCACAGGAGACAACTTAGGGTGGAATGCAAATTCACTGAACAAAATTAATAGAAAAATGTCACTAACAAGTGAGATTAATAGAAATAAGCACCTATTTGTAGCTGTTTGTGTGAATGAAGGATTAGAAATTTCTTGGAGCCCAGAGGAGAGTTAATCAAAGCTTTTATTTATAAAAGTCAGTGCTCAAGGACAGAAGCTGAAAAATTACTAAACAGCAAGTGAGAGCAGAACTTGTAAGCATTAAAATTAGTTGAATCTGAGCTCAGCGATCATTAGTATTCAGATTTGTTTCTCTCCTGGCATTTTCTTATAGCAGGTATGGTTCTGAACTCCTATTGTCCATTTTATGTACAGTTGTACATTTTGGTTATGTCCTGCACTTAGGTAGAGACAATAGACTTTACACAGATTTATGTACAAATGTACAAAGTATAGATTTTTAATAGTGTGTAACTACTTTCGATAATGCTTAATTACTTAGAAACACAGTGAAATGGATAGCTATGATGCTTCTATTCCAAACAGTAAAAATAAGAGCCAGATTCTCAATTCTGATACACATCTTGTTCCTAATTAATAAAACCCCTTTAATAGATGGTGTGGGTTTTTTCCCCTATTTCACATGTCAGTGGTGAGCACCAAATGGGGATAGAAACTTTTCTGACCAGTCTGCTCATATCCTCTACTTGAATGCAAAAAAACCAAGAATTAAGACATTATATTTTGTCTTCCTGCAAGTTAGGAGTGGAACACACGCTGTAACAAGCTTATGCCATTCCAATTGAGGGACATGTAAGGAACCATCAGGTTCCTTAAATGTAGTTCCAACCTTTGGAGGCCTTTCTTCTGAATCTACTTTTTTCCCAGTCTTGGACAGCACTTTCTCTAAAAAGTCAAACCTCTTATTAAAAATACTGATAAGAGAGGGAGTTCTCATCACAGTACAAGAAACCTCAGATGTCCTCCTGGCAGCACTAACCAACTTAGTGTTTGTAACAGGAAGAGAGATGAACAGCTTCACCTCCCTCTGTCAACCTCCTCATCCCAGCTCTTAGTCTGACCTACAGCATCTGAGTTCTGGGAATGAGCTCAGCCAATGTCAGCTCCTTAAGATAGGTAGCAAGGGAAGCAAAAATATTTCCAAGGCAAGAAAATATTCCTGCCACCTTATTCTTTCTCAGAGTCTCCTTCAAAGCTCTTGGGGGTACCTGTGGAGCATGACAGAGCCCACACACAGCAGAGTAGAACGTGATCAGGGGTGGCCAAAAGGGAGGCAGCGGGAGAGGAGAGTGGGATGTGGAGCTGCAGGGAGAGTCAGTCCTTGCTTGACTCAAAAGCAGCTGCACAACACTTCAGCCATGCAGCTCTGCTCTGCAGCTGAGGTATTTATAAGCTGGTGTTTATTGCTTGTGATAACTATCACAGTTGTAAATTTCTGTGTAGAGAATGCACAGGCCCTTATCCCAGGATACACCTATTAGTCATGATTTATATTTAATACTATGGTAGGATTAAATGTAATGATCAAATTTATACCCTGTCTGAAGCTGAGTTTATACTAACATAGCTGAATATTCAAATATTTCTGCAAGGAGGAAAATGGTCTTTCAAGGATTCCTTCTAATTTATAGCAATGATATAGCTGGACATACCTGTCTGGAGGGCAAAAGTTCCCAAATCTAAGTTATTCCATGCTGATAAAAACACCATCTTTAATCTAATCAAAGACCCATTTTAACTTCTCTTTAGATACGTTACAGATTCTGCCCCTACAAATGTGGAATTGAGGTTTCAGCTCAGTTAAACCAAAGTTTGTTGGTCTGGAGAACCAGCTGCAGGCCACCTCCCAGTGTTGAACACACAGTGGGGTGTGTAGCTTTGACGGTGTCTGATCTGCTGGAGTAATGACAGAAATTAATGCTGCAGAGTGCAATCAAGATTTTTGTTAAGCTGCTTTTTCTACTGTTCTCAAAAAGGCCCAAGTGGAACTACCTGCTGGAACTCATCAGGACCTAAAAGATTACCTCTTGCTGCCAGATTTTTAGAAAGTACACAAGGGGTCAGATCATTTTAACTGTCTATTGACATTTTATTTCTGCATTTTGTTTGTTGACTGTAGGTAGGTTAAGCAGGTTGCACTGACATTAAAAAGTTTCCTTTTATTTTAATTTGCCCTGATTTGAGGTCCTAACTCTGTCCCCTGATGTTAAGAAAGAAGCTAGATGTGAAAATGTATTTATAACAGAATAATTGAAAGGAGCAAGATGAAAAGCAGAGAGTAAACACTATGAAAGGTTAAAAATGAAAATCTGAGACCTGAACAGTTCAGATTCCTCATTTATTCTACAGGCCTTGGAATGTGGTCTTTCCACAACCCACCACTTGGCTGCCTGAACTGGGTTTTCAGCAGAAACGTCAATCAGCCAAGTGCCTGAAGGTATTGCAGAGTTGAGTGGTTAAATTACCATCAACCATGTCCTGCTCTGAGTGCAGTTGCAATCATTCTTTGGTGTAAAGTGAATGCATTTGGCTTGGAAAAGGAGGTACAGATCAGCAGTAAGGGCATGTAGTTCTGAGAAACAGAACAATAAAGTATAAAATTAACACTTGCTTCAGCGTTATTAATTACCTGAATAACAGAATACTATTAAGGAACGTTATGGTAGCCATGCCTGGCAACGGAGAAATGAAAAAGACAGAGCATTCCAGAAACATCGAGTATCTGACTTCTGACCTCAGCTTCTCTGAAATTCAGGCTCAGAATGTCTCAATGTAGCCCTGGGTCATGTGACAGACACTGTGTTCCTTGGGTTTTCTCCTCCGGGCATATATTTCTCTCTTACCTAGATAAAGTGGTAAACAATGTTACATTGTCGCACCAGGGGAACACATTCTGGTCTGATGGCACCAGCAGCCTGTTTCATGTGACACAAGGCCTTACACACTTACTGGCTAGTGCCATCAGTGACAGGGGCACTGGTTTAATCAACCTTCTTCCAAAATTAACAGTTCAAAGTTCTGCTGCTTTTAGTCTTGATTCTGAATCTCTTCTTATCATCAATGTACCCAAAACCAGAGCAGCTGGATGATCTAAGCCATTCACTGCTCATGCTTACAGAGAAAGTTGCTTTTGTTGCCAAGGAGGATCATTGTATTTGATGGAAAATTTCTTCTACCTTAATGGAGTAAGACAGAAAAAAAATTAGAATCTTTGGAAGTGCAGATCAGACAAAAATTTGAAAAAAGTTACATGGTAGTCAGACACTTGATTGAGGAAGAAAATGTGGAACAACCATTCTGATGAGGAAAGGAAGACGGAGAAGCGTGTGCAGGTAATACATGAGTGTGAAACAGGCTGTAGAAGAAAGCAGAATGAGGAAAAAGGAAAAGTAGGAAAACTCAGTATTACTTTAAAAACCCCAAAACTTCCAGAGAAAATGTTTAGAACTTCTAAATATTTCCCATTTTGTAAGGACTCCCTGCAACCTTCAAATAAATGGCATTAATTGCATTTGAGACTAGAAGGGAAGAAGTTTTTTTCCTGTTACAATGTGTTTCACAATTCACAATTTAAGAATGCATGGTCTAATCAGAATATGTGCAAATGTCATGCTGTATTTTCTCCTAGATTGCTTTTTCTGTGAGACACAAAATGTCTGCAGTGAGAGTGTTCACTGTTTGTCCTGATCTGGCCTCTAAGGTCTAAGTCCTCGCAGAAAACAACCATAAAGAGTAGGCCAACAACAAGTTCACAAGGAACAAACCTTTCACCCTTGCTGTATACAACCACACCCATAGTTAGTTTTTAAGAAATATATTCAGGTCACCATTAAACCAGTAGTCTGCAAAGGAAAATAGTTAAAATTCAGAGCAAAATCAGGAGGGTCAAAACGTGATTTAATTGAACCATTTTAGAAAAGCTGCCAACATTCTGAGAAATTATTTGCTGTGTGTGTATTCCTATGGGAAATTATTAAATTAGTTGAAAAGCTTTGATATGACTGATAGCACTTACTATCACAATAAATGAACATCACAAAATCAGTTGTTAATCAGGATTAGAGATTAAATGGGGATGGTCTGATAAGAATAGACTCTTTTCACCTAAGGCAGTTATGTGAAGCAAACCTCTTCATTTGAATTTTGAACATCATGCACCCAGTCGTAGACAAGTTTCCTCTCAGATACCTTGGCTGAATGCAGAAATCCAGATCTACAAATACCTATAAGGAAATTTGCATGTTTGCTACTGCATGCAATACTAGCTCCCTTTTGCCTGTGGATAGACCACAGGATCAGCTTTTTGGCCTGTTCCCTGCGATAAAATTGGCTAAACCCAATGACTGCAGAAAAGAAGTGTCAGGTGCTTGTGTAAGACATAATTAATATGACATAATCATTTCTGAATGAGCAAGACTAACACAAGAGAAAATAAAAGGAATCTACAGGAAGACTGTGGTTTTCTAAGTGGTTTTATATGAACTACAAGAAGCTGGTGTGCCATTATTCTGTAGAAATCCTGATTGTAGCTGAACCAGCATGTTTGCTTTTTTGTGAGTACTTGCTGTACTGGCAATACCACATCATCCAAATACTATAATAAACTTCAACCTTGATTTAGCTGTAGCAATTAATTATTTTATCTTGTCAACCTGGCAGAAATATGAATGAAAATTCATTTCACATTCTGAAGTGAGGAATCCATTCTGCTCAGGAAAGGCCAGGAGTGGAACAGCAGGAAGAGTCTCCCAAGAAAAATGATAATCAGATAACATCTAAAATACAAGTAAAAGAAAACTAAGGTAATTTGGTCTTACAAAAAATGCATTTTTGAGACACTCAAATTCTGTCTATCTTTGCTTTATCTAGGAAATCTCCACCTTTTTCAACTCTAACTTTGGGGTTTTTGACTCTTTTAACATAAGCAGCTATCTAAGATTTATGATCTATAAAATAATTTCTAATAGCAAAGTAATTTCATGAAAAAGTAACGTAGTTTTATGAAGTGTTATTTATTTTAAAAACATGCATTAAAAGTGGCGATTCACTTAGTGAATCAGGAATCAAACAGAAAAGCATGTTTCTTTTAGTACTTGTAAGTAAACTTTCCAGTCTATTTGCTGCTCACAAACACTGTATCTCATCTCAGTTCTCCCAGTGAGCTGCGAGCACTTCCTTGTGTGCCCCTGGGTCTTTCTTTGATGCCTGCCTTTATTAAGCTTCCTCGTGAGCAGACAGAGAATTCACCCAGCAACAGGAGGTCTCCTCTCTTTGCAGCCAGACCCAAGAAACACACTTGGCTCTGTAGCTCTCATTCTTCACCTGCCCTCTTCTGCTAACACAGTTGTGATTACCTCAGCTGTATATTCTGTGAAGCAACCAAAGTGGTTTTACATTTTTCCTGCATAAGATTCCTTTTCTATCTACCTGCTCCCCTGTACTGTGCAGAAATCCAGTAACTTTATTCTCTGAGTACTTTGCTTTGTCTCCTCAAGTTTAGAAAGGACAGAGGGAAAGGCACATGAGAAAAGATGGAAAACTAAGAAAAAAGGAATAATGTACCATGCCAGCAAAACCAAAATGTGTTTTCTTTTTGATAATAAATCTATAATAAATCCCAAATGTACAATTAACACTGTGGTCATCACTAGGGGTCAATCATATTTATTGATCTGAAATGTTTCGCAGGCTTCTGAGGAGCCAAACTTCCCAAACACAGGTGTGTCCTGGAGAGAGCTGCTTGGAGTTGTGTGGACTGGAATGAGCTCACAGACTGAATGCTGTGTTACTAGATTACTGAAATTCTTAATGTGTGTATGGAGTTCCTTGTAAAAGAAAAGCTCTCCCCAAGTGCTGAGAATTTATTCTGAGTGAATTTTAATAAAATCCTAATCCTGTTCTACTGTACTCATTGTTATTTCATCAATTTAAATGGAAACAGGATAGGATTATAAAGACTAAAATTATTCTAAACGGGACTAACTTGAGCTCTCTGTTGTATTAAATAGAATGAAATATTATAGTTTGAGAAATGTACATATAGATTGCATAACCTCACATCCACACATATTTAGTCATACAACTAAAGTTATAACTTAAATACACTTTTTTACTATTTTGAAATTTTAGAAATTTTTGCCTGTTCCTGAGATTGAGTATTTCCACAACTCTTTTTCAACAATTCCAGTTTATTGTTGCATCTTGGCTGTAAAATCTGCATTAGAACCCCTGCTAGTTAAAAATTAGCATCTGCCTGAACATTACTGAATCATAGATACACACCCCTTATACTTAAATTTTCTTTAAATTTGCTTCCTCAAAAATGTAAAGTCAGCATTACATTTGATTCACAGCTGTCCATTTGAGGAACAATCATTAAAAATAAATAAGCTTGGGGTCCTATTTAAGGAACTGTAAGGAAAGGACATACTTGTTTCCTTGCAAAAATAAAATAAACCAACTGTCATAATGCGTATAAAGAGATATTTTTGGAGAACTCTATGATCACAGGCATTATTCTGAGGTCACACTGTAATTCTGTGAACCTCAGAATGAGTTTTCATTTCATAATAGTACAACGCATTCCATTGATGCCTTTGTAACTTCTGTGCTTGTGCAACTGAATCAAAAATGTGAAAAGAACATGAACTGTGAGTGTCATCTCAGTGCCACAAATACCAGCTACTGTCTCATTCTTATCTCTCCAGGATGTCACCAATCCACCGTTCTGCAGCTTTGTAAGTGGCATTTTCCCTCAGGGCCATGAAATATAAAGATACAGGGTGGAAAAGAGAGCAAGAGGGAGGAGGAGGAGGTGAAACTGCCGTGGGTTACAGACACTCTTGCTCCACTGTCTGTTGCACAAGGCCTGAAGCATCTTGTGGGCTGGGTTAGCAGGACTTCCACACAGCGCAAATGAGCCTTCAGGAGCAGATAGATGGAGCCTGAAAGCAAACAGCAAAACCCAAAACACTGTGCAGTTCATCGTCACATTATCGAGTCCAGCACCCTGTATAAACTTGCAGTTCAAGTTTTATGCACATGTGTTTTATTAAAACCCTAATCTTATTGGTTTGACTGAAGCACAGCTTATGTTTTCACTAAAACATATCTTCCAGAACTCCATCCAGTCTCACTTGGAAAAAAGAAGGTACCAATTAGTGCAACTGGGATTTTTTTTCAGTGACTCTCTAGTTTCACTTGTTAGACAATTGTTCCTCTTACAACTTTCTTCACTGAAGAGCTGTTCAGTACCCACTACTGTCTTCTTGATCTTTCTCTTTTTCCTCACCTTGCTGTCCAGAGTTAACTGGTAAAAGTAAGAATTGACAAGGGAGTCCTGCATCTTTGAAGAGATGTTTATTAAGATATCCAGTTTTTCTGATCTCAGAAGAATCACACATCAGAGATTTTTCTATTACCCGGGTTTGTTTGCTTGCCTATTTGCTTGGTTTTAATTTTTTTATTAAAGCATTGGCCTAAAAGCCCTGTAAAAGCTCTAAGAAAGCTCTATCTCCTTGGCATTTACTCAGGACCTTAATATCCTTGGCTCTATTACAGCAACTGTTTCTTTGCTACTCCTGCTGTTCCACTTGCAGACACTTCCACCAGCTAATGGTCAAATCTTGTTTTCAGCATCTGTCCCCTGGGAAACCTGTTTGGATATGGGGTTTAGCATCTGCTCAAGCCTTGCCATCTGGCTGGAGGGGGTGGGGATGGCTCCTGCTTTTTTTTTTGGTAGGGTGAAACAACTATTGAGCTCATGGCTACATAAAGGAGCGTAGTGCCCTCCATACTCAACGAAATTCTGAAGAAATTTCAGCAAAGTTCTCCTTAGGGATGAAGCCAGCACCCAGCTGACTAAATGGGATTACAGGGAGTGAAATCATGGGGTGGGCAGGCTATGGCATCCTGCTCCCTTGTCTAGAGCCAGCCCAAAAGCAGGGACCACCCTTACGCTGCTAAACGTCTGTTTCACCTCAGCACCATAGTAGTGACATACAGCAACCAAGACTCCTCACAACTTTTGTTTTAAACCTAACTGGACATTTCAAGTAGGTCTTACACAGATAGAGAGAATAAACTCTTCATCTCAAATAACTTTTGGGAGTATTTTATGTATTGCAATTTATAAATACTTAAAAACTACAAAGGCTGGTGCTGTTCTCCAGCAACGGAGCATCTGTCTCTCCCCATCAGAGACAAACCACTTCACCACTCCTTCTCTTCAGACCTCTGTTTTCAACTCAAAGATTGTGGTAAGTCTTTTGCCACAAAGTCCTGCTGGGAGCTCATGCCAGCCTGCATGCCTGTGGTATCCCTGAGGATCCTTCCAATCTTTCATTTTCTGTTCTTAAATCTGTAGCTTCACATTTGGCTCTATTAATGAGTATTTCTGTTTCTTTTTCATGTTACTGTCTTGTCCTATCCACAGAGGATTGTTTTGCTAATCTTGTGTTATCCTCATAATGATTCGTAGTGATTTTTATATATATTTCAAAACTACCTAAAATATCAAATAGAGAGTCTGATAGTGGTATCAATAGAAATCCAATAGAAATTTGTCCCTTAAATAATCACTCTTCACTTATCACCTTTTTAATTTGAGAATTGTAATTTAGCCAGTTCTCAATCTCTTCAGTGTGTGCTCAGGGTTATAGCCTAGTATGATATTTTAAAGCAAAGAAATGTATTCTGCACCATCTCTCCAGCCAAACTAGAGAACTCAAACAACCACCTTTGTCTGATGATTTTACACCAAAATATGTTGACTACCATGTTTCATTTTGTAATTTCACATTTGAATCCCATTTCAGCTTTTTTTTAAGATTAATATAACTAGTTATTAGCAAACTTTGCCCATCAGCACAATATTTCTGTGCATACCTTTTTCTTCCTGTTGCCATCTTTAATTAAGCAGAAGCAGCTCCAGGATAACTTTGGGTGCTGGTGATTCATCCACTCACTCCCGTCCAAACTCCCTTTGGATCTGTAGGACTGGTTAAGTACCTTTGTGTGTAAGTATTTTTTCCAAATCCTGGGTTGATATTTGGAATGCTGTTGATGCAGGAATACACTCTGCATAGCTAGAGTCAGTTTGGCTGCTGTCAAATCTGTTCCAGTACAGAAGAGCTGATAGCAGCATTTATCAGTTACTGTCTTTGGGATTTTTTTTTTTTTAAATACGTAGATGACATAAAGAATTGTGCATAATTCTTTAGCAATTCTTGGTCACAATTAGTGGTGATCTTTGATAGCTGTGCTCCCTTTATATATGATTTCTGGCTTTTCACTGACAGTAGAGAGAATGGTACCCCAGAAAGGCACACAGGCTAGGCAGTGCTCCACGGTCAGCTCCAAGGAGCATACTACTTTATTAAAGCTGACAAATATTGTCTTTGTTATTATTCCAGCTTTCCAGGGAAAGTACACATGACTGCTAACCCCAAGACAGACAGTCTATGAGAGCATGTTTATCTTCAGAGGTAATTGAGACTGATTTGCATCCGCTGTTTGAGGCCTGTGCAATACCACATCTGCCCTTTCTGAGATAATTTGAGAGGCTCCGTTCTCCCACAGCAGCCTGAGGTTGTCTGTAAGCATTCCTACACAGCAGAGAACAGTACTGGGCAGCTAATCCCTGCAGCACGTACACGTTTATTTCTGTTCTGAGCCCAAGAATTTGATGAGGCTTATCTGGCTAAAGGACATACTTCTCTCCAATGTTAACTCTTGTGATTTGAAATTTGACTTCAAAATTAAATTTTGCTATTAACTCATCTGTTGCATCCTGCTAGATATTTATTCATGTCCACTTTGTTTGCTAAACAGGTTTGGCCAAAGTCCTCACTAATTGCTGTGCTGTGATGGGTAGGCTTAAAGTCTCCTTTGTCCTGCTAATACTGTTCAAAGAAAGCATCTGATGGAAGTGGGTATATTTATTTAACCCTGACAAAATTTCAGTGTTAAAGATGCCACAACTCACCAGTCCCTTGTAATTTGAAGTCAGTTGCTGTCTGTTAGGTTGCTCCACTCAAACTGCTGGTGTGTCAGTTTTCATCCATCTGTACTATTTCATCTCTCTTTAACACTAAACTACCCACAGCAAATATAACCCACCAGGAAATTGTTCAGATTTGTGATAAATTCTTTTTTAACCTCATGGATGTTTCTTCTTAAATTTGGCTTCCTGTCTACATGAAATGTCCATCTTGACTGAACCTTGCATTTATAGTTTTCCTTGAGTCATTTATGCAATTAATCCTGCCGTGGAGTTAGCTATTGTGACTACTTCTGGGCAAGCAAGGATGCGAATACAAATGTCCTTGGCAATGCAAACATTCCTGGACATACGAGGTTTTCTTTTTCAGAGTATTCAGGCTGGACATTTTCTTACACATCATCCTTTTGCACAACTTTTTTTTGTCCTCCTCACTTTTGTATCCAAACAGGAACAGCTCTGGCACAAACTTCTCTAGCCACAACACCTTTGCTGACAACAGCTCACATCCCATTGTGCTTTGCTTTGCAGCATTTCACATCTGTACATCTGACACAGAGCATTATGCACAACCAGCACGTCACGAGCCCTCTGTCCTTTGAAGCACTTATTTTTATTTTTAGAGAAGATATATTCTGTTCCATAAGTTGTTGGATCAGCTTAGCAACTAAGTTATCCCAGGCTGGAGGCATTATTGCTTTGCTCCTTTGATACAAAGAGCATTGAGATTTGATCTTGTTATCTGTGCTGTGACACAAAAGCAGAGAAAAGGCTTTGTTGTAGCATTTTGTAATTGTATTGAATCTACAGTAATTTTTTTCTTCTTTTTTTTCCCCTTCTTCTTTCTCTCTCTCCCTTTCTTTTTTTTTTTTTTTTTTTTTTTTTTTTTTTTTTTAATGTATTTTGGGCAACACCTAGAATTGGAGTATGACTGCAGATCTGGGCAACTTATAAAAAAACAGCATATGATATAATGTCCCAAAATTATGCTACTTGCCACTTGGGTCACCTGGGCCCATATGTCTCCTGTACTTACTTAGAAAGGAAGACATTCATTGCTGCTTCACAGTTTAGTTTCATAAATTAGTTGCTCATTTTCACACTTGTAATAAGAAAAAGCTACACAGCGTATATCATAGTTTTTGGCATTATGTTAAAAAGAAAAACCAAACCACCAACAAACCAGTAGCAGGAGAAACTGAGAAATCCAGGTTTTAGTCCAGCAACAATCATGGGAAAATTACTAATTTGGAAAAATTATATATAAAAAGCAAATCTGTTATGCTGTTCCTTATATGCAAGGACACTCTAGATAAGCCTAGATTTCCAGAAACTGATTAACTTAACTGTAAAGATATAGTGCACTTTATCAACTTTCTAAATTGTATCACTTTTAAATTTTGTTATTTTCTGTATCTTCATTTCTGCTTTTCTCTTTGATATGTGCCTTCATTTCAGAGTCATTCTAGGATGGGGTGTTAGTGAAATTTTTTTCTTGGTGGTATTATCTGATGGTTCAATAAATTCCTATCACAAAAATAACTCTCAAAATTTCAAGTACATCGTTGCATGCCATCCCCCAAATGAAGGCATGACAGTGAATGACTGTATACTATCAATTAAATTTTACAACTCACTAATTTATAAATAGCATTGCTCATTTTATCATGACTACTCATGGAAGTGAAATTACTTCAGTGCTCAAATGCTCGTAGGAAGTACTTGAAGTGACTTACAGAGGGCCAAGTTAAGCAGTTCAGTTCTGAGTTTGTGACTGTGAAAAGGCCTCCAGAATCACAGAGTCATGGAATCGTCACGATTGGCAGAGATCTTCACCATCATCCTGTCCGACTGCCAACTCAGCACTGCCTCTGTAACCCCTAAACCACTAACCCACATCACCCAGCAGCAGTTTCAGGTGCTTCTTGAATCTCGGCCACCTATTTCATCGACTGACCACCCTGACAGCGAAATTTTTTTTTCTAACATTTAATCCGAATCTCTCCTGTCTCAGTTTAAGGCCATTTCTTCGAATCCTCTGCAGGCGCAGCAGGAAAGACCGGCCCTGGCCTGGCTACTCCTTTCAGGGAGTTGTTGAGAGCGATGAGGTCCCTGCTGAGCCCCCTCTTCTCCAGGCTAAACACCCCCAGCTCCCTCAGCTGCTCTTCATAAGGTTTTCTAGACTCTTCACGAGCGACAGCTCTGTTTATATTGATTTTCTGACAAAACTTGGACACATCTTTGGGATTTCTGTTCTCTTCTTTTTTTTCCCCCACCACCCTAAACCCAGCACGGCTGGCACCCCGGGCGATGACAAAGCAAACCCGTGCCTCCACGCACCCCTCCTTCCTCGCTGAGCCACACAAGTGTCTCCGAAAACGGGGAACGGACACGGGAGGGATTTTCGCTAAAACAACGCATCCCTCATAACGTTGGCGCTGCCGAGGAGCTCGGTTCAGAGCGGAGCGGGAGGTCCGGGACTGCGGCTGACGGGGCCGCTCGTGTGGTACAGCCGGCCAAGGCCAGAGCGCATCTCCCCGGATATCGGTGCCCGGCCGTGCCCCGATCACGTCTCCCCGGGTGTCGGAGCCCAGCCGTGCCCCGATCACGTCTCCCTGGGCGTCGGAGCCCAGCCGTGCCCCGATCACGTCTCCCTGGGCGTCGGTGGCCGTCCGTTCTCCGAGCGCGTCTCCTTGCGGCCGGACTGCATCTCCCGCGGCGCCCCGCGGCGGGGCGGGGCGGGCCGTGCGGCGGAAGGGGCGCCGCTCCCGTCGGCGGCGGGGGCAGCTCTATCCGGGCCCTTGGCGCTCTCCCTTCCTTTCGCGCCGGCGGCCGCTGGAGGCGGCGAGTCC
>VZRN01004655.1:536557-573228 GCA_013397935.1 Dasyornis broadbenti | reverse complement strand
CGGGCCGGGCGGGGCTGCTCGGGCGGGGGGGCAGCGGCAGAAAGCGGCCGAAGCCCCCGTGCCTCTCCCGGCGGCAACAAATTGCCTCTATTGTCTCCGTGCTCAGCCAAGAAAAGGGTGATCCGCTAAGGGGGTTTAAAACCGCCCTTGTGCAGGCCCTCGGTGGCTCAGGCTGGACACAGCCCTGCCTGGGACCATCTAAGGGACATCAGTCTTTGGATGTTGAAAGCACTAATTTGTCAGCGGGGAAGGACGTACTAAGCGCCCCATCACTTCGCAAGCAGTGCAGCGTGTAAGAGTGGCCTGGGCTGAGTTCAGAATCAAATCCGATGGCCTGGACTGAGTTCAGAATCAGATCTGGCAGCCTGGCGGTGTTTGGTGTTCCAAATCCTGTGGGCTCCGGGTTCAGCAGGGCTGCCGAGGTAGGTGTGCTCCCTGGGTGTATATGGACACGTGTCCCAGGGACGGGGGCAGACAGGGTTCCCAGCCCAGGTGTGTCATCTGCTTGGACTGCATTCACCTACCAGACTGGGATGTAAAAACCCAGCAGGTTCTAGTTCCACCGACTTCAGTTTTGGAAGCAGATTATATTTTTCTTCCACTTAGTCTCCACCTGGTAGGTGAAAACTTTGTTGATGAGACACAGCCACAGGACTTGTAGACATTTGGAAAACAAAAACGTTTTAGTGTTTGACCCAGAGAAAAGGTGATGGCTTGATGGCGAGGTGAAGGATAACCCTCTGTGGCAGCTCTTGTGGTGCCTTTAGTTGGCTTTTTCCACAAACATTTTTCCTTGTTGCTCTTAAGCAGACTTTGGGCCTGACAATATTAATTTAATGCAACAGATGTTCAACAGATATTAGATAAAGGTGGGCCAAATGTTCTGTTGGTAGTGGAGAAGCTTTCAAAAAGTAAAGGTATAGCTTCTCAGAAAATAAGAAAGTGTAATTAAGACGAATTCCTGCATGTTATTTAATAAGTGAATGGCAAGCAAATATTAGGTACATTTGAAATAAATAGCTGTAAAACTACTCAATGATTAATCGAGGTTTGTCTAAAGTAATTGCTTGTCTTTTCCATATACTCTGTTAAAAAGTATGTTAGTGTTTGTCATTTAAATCAAAAATGCAAAAAATGTGATGGCCTATAAAGACAGTAATATCTATGAAATCTTAAGCTGGCCCCAAAATGCATTTTCCTTCATGTTCAATCGATGTCAATATTTACATATAGCAACTTGCTTGAAACCTATTTTAGTTATTTTCTGCAGGTATTGAGCTGCTGAAGGTGCAGGAAATTACGTTCAGTGTCAGTTGGGGTCTTCAGCAAGTGGCAAACTCTTGCAGGAAGGATTGTGCTTGCTGGCCACTGTCTTTTGTTCTCACTTTGGAATCAAAACCCCATGGTCTATCGTGTACTACACAAGTGCTAAATTGGCATAAAATCTGAATATTTGTGCCCCTTTAAGAACACCAGATATTATTGAACCAGTGTATAATAATTCTTTGTTGTGGCAATGGAGCATCACTAATCTTTCACAGATATTTTGTGATAAAAATATGTGCTAAACCAGAAGTCTGGAAGCACTTACACATATATGCAGCTTTAGTCACAAGCATGGTCTTGGTTTTGCTTAGGTTTATTGAAGTCAGTTATGCATTTGCTGGCAGGATGCTGGTTTAAATTTGTTGAATGTTAAAGCAGTTCTGTTACCAGTTAATACTTACTTACAGGTATGGTGGTCTCTTTCTCTGTAAGGATGAGATCACAACAGCCGTGAACACTGTACTTGCACATGGCCAGGCTGCACAGAAGTTTTTATAGTTTAAAAGTTGTCCTTGGTTGACCTTTTCGTTTACCTTTAAGTTGTCACAAGTGCCTCTGTTGAGCTGATGAGACTGGCTTTCAGCAGAATGGTCATTTTACCTTACCAGAAAAGACCGTGCATCAGTCAGTAATTGATATTCCTGATTAATGGAAGTTATCTAACTAGCTAAGAGCTAACCAAGTATTTAGATCTGTCTTCACCATATCCTGTCAATCAACAAAGTTTCAACTGACTAGAGAAGGGAAGGGAACTGGGGTGTATGATTCTTGATTTGTCCAGGCTCTATTGTTTTTCCTTTGACCTTGGCTAAGTCATGAATTATTCTATGCTTTATTTCTCCTTTCACTAAGTTTTATCAAGTTATATTGCCTGCACTTAAAATGATGTGACAACTTTCAGAGTTGAGATAATGTTAAAAAGCAGGTATTTCAGTCTCTTGGGCTTTACTTTTCTCACTGTGAAAAGAAGTTACAGGGAATGAGATCATTGGCTCTTGTGTCTAAGAATTTTCAGCTGATGAGGTACCCTGAGGTGTTCACCCATCTCTGTCCCTGTCTCACAGGGGAAAGCTGTGTTTTACCAGGTCTCAGAGCCAGAGTCTTTGAGTAAGCTACAGGAGAGCAGCAGGAAGACATTGCTGCCTTTTGGCATAGTCTTTGTACTGCATGTATAACGTGTTTCTCAGAAATTGTGATGAAAATAAATATTTTTAACTATGCAGCTATGGAACAACATGCTGAAAATAATATACAGTGTTGTTTCATCTTTTAATATCAACACATTTATAAAGGTGCAGTTGCTAGATAATACTTTCCTTGCAGGTTTCTTCTTTGTAATTCCATGGAATGTATGACTTTGCTGTGATTTATGTCTTGTAAGTCTCTGAGATTAACCTCTGTGTGTGAGCTATTAAGACATCTTTTTAGACTAGGAACTCAGTTTTTGCATCTGACAATATTTAGGGGGAAAAAAGTGCAATTTCCTATAACTCATCATTTTTTGTAAGTCAGAGTTCAACAGAGTTTCTTAAGAAAAACATCCTTAAAAGCTCTCCTGAAAAGTGACTTTCAGAAGTTACATTTAAGCTTTTTTGTGTTCTAATGTGAGTGACAGGATAAAAAGGAAATCTTGTTGGCTGGCCACCATCGCCATTGGTTTAATGGTGCAGTAGGGCCTAGCTCAGTGCCTTTCACTGCTTGCTTAATAGCTGCAAATGTCAGAATGTTGGAATGATTAGAGGATTGGACTCTTAGCTGCTGAGAGTTTAGGAGTGAAAAGTTGTCAAAGGGGAAGAAGCAAGCTTCTTCTTACACAGTGTCTTTCAGACAGGATTTTCCAAATGCTGAAATGCTATGGATACTTTGGGTTAGGTGTTTATAGTGTTACCTCCAGCTTGAATTTTTTTAACCTTGTCTAACATGGTCTGCATGTGTAACAGCTACAGCTCTATATTGTAGTGTAAGAAAAAGAACAGAGCATGAGTTTCTTGGCTTTGATTATCAGATAATGAGGTCTCTTCTGAAGTTGTTAGCGTGACTTTTTACCCGAAGTACTTTGTAACTTTCACTTCCCTCTTCTTCCATCTGTATATTCTAGTGCATGCGAGATGAGGTATGCTTTGGGAAAGGTATTTTTAAGCTGCATGTGCCAAGGCTGGTCCAACACCAGGAGTCCCCTTGGGGGCAGTAAGGAATTGAGGGAGCCTTGACTCCACTAAGGAGAAATTTTTTTCTTGGCTCAAGTTGCCCAGCACAAGGTAAAATCTGAGCAGAAAGGGCCACTTGCCACTTTCTCATGACTTAGCAAGCAGTTCCTATGTGTGCTTAGCAAGCCTTTACTAGGAGCACATTGTTTTTTCCTCAGCCAACAGTAGAGAAAATAGTCCTCCAAACTTGCAGAGTATTGTGGTGAAAGGATCATCGGAGAGTTTGCAGGAGCTGGTAAGTGTGTGTATCTTTTGTGGACATTAAACTGGGTTTGCATATACATTGTAGCTGCATAAGAGGCGGCAGAACTGGCTTGCAAAAACCTGAGGTCAGAACGACTTCCACACCTGCTGAGTTCTTAAAAAAGAATTAAAAGAGTGCTACAGGGCAGTTTGCTGATTCAGTGTGGCCTTACGGCTCCTGACCTTACCTTTCCATAAGAAAACAGTTTGATCTCAGTGTAACAGTTATGTGCACCCAGTCCTGCTACGGCTAAGATAAAAAATTGCATGGAGATTTTTTTTCCCCCCAAAACTGAAATGGAGGAGAAGCATTGAACTTTTTTTTTTTTCATCTACTTTAGTTTTAAAGTGTTAGCCTTTATTCACATATGGGCTACTTTGAATAGCTGTATAAATAACCTAGGGTTCTAGTTCAGCAGCATATAGCAAGTGTTGCTCATCTGTTCTGCTTTCTTGGGCAACAGTAAAGGAGGTGCCTATTGTAATGTGTTTGTTATGGCATGTCAAGTTCCTGATGTCTGAAAAGAATGCATGGAGGGCTTTTTACCCAAGATGAAACTTGTTGTTTGATTTAGTGGCATGCAGGCTTTGTGTGAAATATGAATATTCCAGCATTAAAGATGAATGTAACTTACTGCAGTGAGTATCATTACTGGAGGAAAAGTGCTTTTCCACGTCGTAGTTAATTATTCATAGTGCACATGCCATGAACTGGTCTCTTCCATGTTAACTTTGAACTTCATTCCTCTTTTGGATTGTGTAGCTGGAATGACACTTTTCTCAAAAGTCTCTTTTAGCAGATGTCTAACAAAACAACTCTGCTAGGAAAAACTGCAATGAACTATACCAAAAGATTGTGTGTTCTGGAGCACTGATTGATATTAACAGACAGTGCTGCAAGGTTTGTGGTCTGATAGAACACATTCCTCAGCTAGCCAGGCTGCATAGCAAAGATTACTCTTGGGAAAAGTCCCTGAATTCTTTGGCTCTTAGACAGCAAAGTCATACCAGTGACATGGCATGTTGGACCTTTTGTAAGGGGGAAGGACTTGAGATGAGTTTTGGTTTTGTTTTTCTTTAAATGCTGAGTTATGTGTTGGAAAGCTGACTTCTGTGACAGAATGATTTTTCTTAAAAACACTGTAGTTTTCTACATTTAATATTTATTTTGGAATGGTATTTATAAACAAGGAGCAAGAGGATAAAAGTCAAAATTGTACCAATGTCAAAACTTTAAAGTCTTAGAAATACTCTGTTCTTCATGCAGTTTAGAATACGTGATAGCAACCATTGTGAAATCCTGATTTTAGTTCAAAAATGTGCCTAAAATAGGTGTGGTTTTCAGTATAGTTGTTTTTTTTAGCAGTGAAGAGGAGCATGCTGTCCTAAGAGGCAGCCCTCTTGGGGGAGTAAAATTATTAAGGATGAAAATAGCTGGAATTAGATGTGGGTTCAGTATTTTTTAGTGATGTAGATGCGAAAAGGCACCTGTGTGTGTCTTATTTGTGGTTCAGTTGTTTTTTCCCAAGTACCAGTAAAACATTGGATGCTGTTTTGAAGAGTGAAGCAGAGCAAGGGAGCACGTGAGAGGTGATTGTAGTACCTGGAGTTTTATTTGAGCATTCGCTACTCTCTTGTCTTCATGGAACTGTCCTTACTCATCCCTACATTTTAGTTTCTCTGGAATCACCTTCCTTTCAGTGGCTTGGGAAGGAGGTCATTGTGAAGAGTTGGAAAGGCCTTTATATTCCTTACAGAATGCATAGAAGTGTTAATGTAGCTCTGTGTGAATGTAAGTATTAACTGAGAGGATTAAGTGCAGGCTTTGTTTGGCTAGTACAAGGTATATTACTTGCATTAAAAGCACAGATTATATCTTGGCTGAATCTGCTCTGAACCGCTAAAGGTGATAAAGTAGCTCATCCTCATGGCTGGTTGGAGTCTGATGCTTCAGATGCTAATAAGGATCATACTTTTAAGATTTAAAAACAGATAATGGTATAGATGTTTTGGTACTGTCCCTTAGAGCTTGCTGTAGTTCAAAGAATCCACTGAAAATATATTAATCCCACATACCAATAGAACTGATATTTCTAGGGAGCTTCTGTAGCCTACTATAGGCACAGGCTCAATCCTGTCTTTGTAAATAAAGAAAACATTCTTTGGTATTTTATAAATTTCAGTATGTGGCCATTTTATACACTGCTGTCTATTTTTTGTTTCTTTTAAGACACAAGATTTTAAAATTTAATTTCTTTTGGTTTTCCCGTTAGTTCTGAGTACCTCTTGGGCAATTTCCATATTTGTTGCTGAAATTGATGATTTTTATTAAAAGAATAGTGGTCATTTATCATGGGAAAGGGAAAGTAATCCATTTTTAAAATGATAGGATTAAATGCTTTTTACTTTGCAAACATTGCAAATTTTCACTATAGAAGAGGTATCTGTTAAGCTTATAGCCCTTGTGGAAAGACATCAGTTTGCACTTTTAAGTCCTTTTTATGCAGACTAATATGACCTTATTTGTAGGTGAGTTAAAGGTTATTGAAACTGAAAGCTTTCTTCAGGTTCATAACACGTTAAATACAGGAGCACTTCCGCTGACATTAATGTTAAGCATATAATTGAGTGCTGTGCTGAATTAGGGTCTGATGTCATTCGGAATGTGCTGCAGGACTCTGTGTGTCTATTAATGTTCCTTAAGGAAAGGAGGAACTTAACGGACCTGGAGCTGGAGGAGAAATCAAACCCAACTAGTAAATTTTATTTTAAATTTAGTTTTTCAAGCATTACTTGGCAGTTGAAGACAGTTGCTCTTTTTTTTTTTTCATTTGAAAGTGTGTTTGCTTCTTCAGGACTTGGGGGATATCAGAGGGACATGGATCAGCAGGACGTGTGCTCATATTGCAGTGTCGGTTACTCCCGGTTCATCAAATCACATTCTGCAAAGAAACATTTCAGTGGGACCAGATGCTTCTGGGTGCTCTGGAGCCTGTAGAGTTTTGGTGCACGGGGTGGCTGTGTACAACAGTGTTTTAACATTTTGGGCAAATTCTTAAGTCAAGTTTGTTCTTCATTTGAAATCCGCTTTAAATAATAGGAGATAGAAAAGCTACACGAATCAAGTCTGAGTACCAATGTCATGTCCCAGGCTGTCCCTTTTATGCTTGTTTATCCAGGTAGCTGTTGGGGATACTTGCTCAGGAAAATTAAAGTTGGAGAGAAGATTCTGGTACTGTAGGAGTGAGCTGACCAGTGTTACACACTTAGGAGGAATGTTGACATCATTTCATACTGTCAGAAGACCTTTTGGTCCTACTAAAAGAATGGAAGGATAATTTCTGATTATTTCTCTTTATGATATGAAGTTGCTGCAGTATCTGAGACAGCCATTTGATTTTGATAAATAGTATAATTTCAATGGTTTTCAATGTAACAGGTGGGTAAGAGGTGTTTTCCTAAGAGTTTAAACGTGTTAAATTATGTGGATCCATGTGGTTGTGTTCGATAGGGGAGCTGCAAAGACCATAGGAAACAATATTGACATGTAAGTGAAGATAAAGCAGAAAAGCAAAACTGTTTGGATGTTGGATGAGGTAGATCAGGGCTTGTGCAACAGAAGATCTCAAAGGATGAGGTCCCAGAACCTTTGTGGATAAGTGTTCTAGGCCTTGGCCTCTCCTGTAAATTTTTTTTCTATGCATAAAATAGAGATTCCCCACTGCAACTAATGTCCATGGACTCTTCACCTTGAGGAAAACTATGTTGAGTTTCAGTTAAGAAAAGCAGAGTTAGTTTTTAGGATTTGCAATTCACTTTTCCCAGCAAAATTAGTTTATTGTCTTGAGTACTTGATGCTTGGGAAAGGTGGGTAAAGGGTGCTGTAATAACATAATAATAAAAAAAAAAAGTTTTGTTTTCTTTACATGTGAGCTCCTGCAAATCCTTGGGAATTTGTTACTCTGCAGATGTGTCTCCATTTGGGTCTCGCTGCTGTTGCTTTGCTGTTGTGTACTGTGGACAGCTGCTGCAGTAGTGCAGTCTCTTGAAACTGATTTTTCAGAAAGATGACATAGGAGTTGGACTTAGTTTTAAAACATGGTTCCCATCTGTTTTTTAGCTTATTATATAATGGATTCATACCTTGCTAAAGGTCACTGTAAACTTGCTGTGCTCGGGGTTTTTGGGCTGTTTAGGTGCTCTTGTTTCAACTATTTTTTCTGAGTGGGGAACATGTTTGGTCACTGCTGATTCCTGCAGCCTGGTCAGTGATTTCTTCAACTCTGTTACCTTACACGGTAGGGTTTTTCCTCCCCCATCTGTCTTCAAAATACAATGAGCACGAAACTTTGGAATGCTTTGGCTGATTAGCTGACTCCTGTGAAACTGGCTGAATTGCTGGTATTCTATTGATTGCATTACATCATTATAAAGATATTGTAAAACTTAATGGGAGTATTCTAAAACTTAACTCTGGTTTTTTTTTTCCTCTCCACAGGCTCATAAGTCAGTGAACTTTGTTTCAACTCTGCTTCAGATCACTATGTCCGAGCAACTGGATTTACCAGTGAGACAGGCAGGCAAGTTTTCAAATATTTTTTTCATTGTATCTACTCTAATGGTGCATATACACAAGTACACATGCAGATACTGTTAAATAATTTTAATGGTTTTAATCTCGAGCACTCAAAAGTTTGGAGTTCACAAATTACAGTCATCATGAACTCTTATCTGGCACCATACACTGAGTAAGGGAGACAGAAAGTAAAGGTGTGTCTGGCTCTTGAATGATTCTTTCCCTTTATCTCTAGTGAACATTGTTTGGGGAAGCAGAATGGTTTGTGATGCTGGCACACTTGGTCCAAGGAGGTCATTTAAAATTGTACTCAGAGCAATAATGTTTCTAAACATATTAAGTGAAATAAAACAAATTATGTCTTTTGGAACACTGCTTATTTGCACGTGAGCCATCAGTAAAATTGGATGTTGATTGTTGAGAACTCCAAACATCACCTTAAAGCTGCTCTAATTACTTGACAGAGGTTTTTAGTACAGTACTTCAGTGGGTTTTCTGACTGGTCAGGAGGGTGTGATCTGGACTGCTTATTTGGATCTTCCATGGGGTAGACTACTCTTAAGTTGTAGCCTAAACTTAACTTGCGTTTTTATCCTACTGCTTGGGGGTACTATTCAAATGGTAACTCAAAGGTTAGTGCTTTACAAGTATAACTTGCAGAAATAAGTTTGAAAACAACCTCTGAAATGTCACCCTCCTCTGTGTAAGCCAATTAAACACCAAAGCATCCTGTGGAGAGTGGGAATGGCTCATTCAAAGCACAGCTTACGAACAGTGTGTGTTTGCAGAGCAATTAATGATAAATCCCACTGAGGGCTGGCTGAAATCTGCATTACTTCAGTCTTGTAATAATCTGCTGAGTGTTTCCTGACCTCTGCAGACGCTTTCAGAAACCCTCTGGTTTCTGAATCTTCGAAAGATGCATATGAAATTTAGGAAGTGAAGTTGCTTTATGGACTTGTATGCAGAATTAGATTAACAGTAACTTTGTTACCAGTTTGCCATTTGAGATTTCCTGTTGCATTTTGTAAGTACTTTTCTAAGTGCTGTAATTGATGTTCTGCCACACAAGCAGTTTAGATTTGGTTGTCAAATGGTAAATGCAGGGTTTGTTCCAGCAGCCTGATTGCTACAAATTGCTGTGGCCCATAACCTTGGTATAAAGGAGCTCTGTTTCTTTAGCATTCATTCCTGTATCACAGATTTAATTAGAGGGTTTTTTTTATTATTATTACAAGTGATGCTTTAGGTCATCATTCGTATTGATCAGCTTTTCTTTTTCAGTTTTAGTGAAAATATTAAGAAAATAATTATAAAGGAGTTTTTCAGACGTGTGTTGCTAAATAGTTCCACAACTACTTACCTTGATCACAGATAAATGCAATACCTTTAGTATTTTTACGTGATATGGGCGAAAGATTATCAATTTAGTAAATTATTGGGTTAATAATTTGCATGGTTTATATATTTTGATTCTCCTGCTTAGGAAGGGCCAATGATTTAGTAATTTCTGTCAGTTTGGTTCTAAAAAAGCTTTGCTTGCAAGATGTGTATTTGTTTTGTACTTTGAAGGCCTGTCAGCTGATTTGCCACTCTTGTTTCACAGGGGTTATCTACTTGAAAAATATGATAACCCAGTATTGGCCAGACCGTGAAAGTGCTCCAGGAGAGATCCCACCTTACTCCATCCCAGAAGAAGATAGACACTGTATCCGTGAGAACATTGTAGAAGCCATTATCCACTCTCCTGAGCTGATCAGGTGCACAGTCTTAGCCTTTTCATGAATTGCCTGTGGATTCTGACTGTTGGGTTTCTTTCTTTTTTTATTTTCCCCCAGCTAAGATCACCCACATGCTAAGCACTGTTATCACACCCTGTATATCATAAAGACAGGATTAAAGTAGACGAAAAACAGTTTTCAGCTTGTGTAGCATGTAGAAATTTGAAGTTCCTTAAATGGAAGCAGAAAATACAAAACCTAAGCCTTCTAAACAAAATTAAAGGACGTCTAAGAATGGACAATATTTGCTATTTCAACCCTACAAGAATATTATTAAATTAATAGTAGTAACTTATTTAATCATTGTGCCTTTGATTTCTAGAGTACAGCTTACTACTTGCATTCACCACATTATCAAGTATGACTATCCGAGTCGCTGGACTGCAGTTGTGGAGAAAATTGGATTTTATCTCCAGTCTGACAATAGTGCTTGTTGGCTTGGAATTCTTCTCTGTCTTTATCAACTTGTGAAAAATTATGAGTAAGTTTCTGATCTTTTTCCATATCAACCAGCAGAATTAATATATTGGTGTATATATTTTGTATTCTGTGTGAATATTGTGACCATATAGACCTGTGTGTGGGACTGCACAAAGTCCCACAGATTTTGTGCAGTCTAATTTTAGAAATATTATAATTTTAGAAAACATTCTTGAATACTTGCTATGCAGATGTTGGCTCATGTATCTTCTCAACTAAAAATGATGGAAAAAATTCCTTCTAAAAGTTTGATTTCAGAAAAAAAAATTAGGTGTTTTAAAACCTTAATGTGATAGTTGTTTCATATGGATTGATGGCAGTCAGAAAGTCAGCTCAAAATAATTGTTTTTACAGGAATTTATTATTTGAACCAGGTTTCAACTTTTAAACAATTTGTACTCTAGTACTTGGTGACAGCAACCATAGAGAAGTTTGAAAGTGTGAAATCTGGAGTGTTGGACAGCTCAGAATTCATTAACTGACTTTCCTATGATCACTTGGGTAGCCCCATCCAACCCATCAGGGTATCTCTGTCAAAGCCCAGTGTCCTGTTATTTGGAAGGCATTGGGCTAGAATACCTGAGTGTTCTTGGCTCTGTGTTGTGCTCAGAGCTTGAAAGTTGAGGTTGCATGTTGAGAAGCTGTGTGGAGCTTGGCTGATGCTGCTGCCAGCTAGGAAGTGCATATGAGCTGGGTCAGAGGGAAAGACAATCCTGGAGCCAGGGAACTGATGGAATCCACACCTTACTCTTTCAAAGCACTGGAATGCATAATATCTCTGTTTCAGGTACTTGATTTAAAATGTTGCATGGAAAAATTTCCATCTAATTACGTCAATCAGTGCAAAACAGTGAATATCAGTTTCTCACAAATACTTTTACAGGAATGCCATAAAGACCTTTGTAATCCCATGTGGGAGTTTTCTCAATGGCTGAAAATTGCAAGTCCTGCTAGGAAAGGAAAGCAAAATATTTCTCCCTTGATTTTCAGCTTAAATATCTTTAAAGAAATATTCTGCAGAGATCTGTGAGTTATAAATCAACAAGCGTTCCCTGGTAGTGAATTTTGATGATAGCAATCCTTGTTTAGGGATCTGAGCCCAGTCATTGTGTGATGAACTAAGGTAACAAGTGTGTCTGTAGTCTTAGCTGAGCAAACATTTCAGTTGAGGCCAGGAACTGCTCCTGCTTGCTCAGCTTTCTGGTGAAGTCAACTAGGGTGAGTTTCATGTCACAAATCATGTAGGAATATGCACATTTCAGTGTGTTTCAGTCAGTTTAGTGGGACAGGAATCTGTGTAATGTTATGACTTTGATCAAGTTTTTACTTCTTGAGTTGTGTAGGAATATTTAAGTATTGAATTTTTTTTTTTCTTAACAGGGTACATAAATATCTTGGAGCTTTTCACATTTTTCTTTGAATTCAACCAGCATAATCAAATGGCTGCTCTTTGCATAGTCATTTTTTCCAGTCTATTTCAATTTTTTGTGGAAATTAGAAACCAAGTTTTCCTCAGCAACATTTTAATATTAATGCTTTGGGTTCTGGCTCAGAAAATGCATGAAAACTGTATTATTGAACAGGATATTGGAGTTCAGTGTTTTGTAATAGTTTTTACAGAACATGCCATCTGGAAGCAGATTGAGTAGTCTTTATCTTATTATATTCTGAAAATCGTCACTGTTTAGGAAGCTGAGTATTGATATTTAATTTTAGGGAAAAGTCTATGAAAAATGTGTTTGAAAAACAAACCAAAACCAAGCCAAAGCTCAATCCTCTAACCCAAAAATCTCCCACAGGGAGTCCAAGAGTATGACAAGTATTGATTGCTTAATCAAGAAATAAATGTACAATCTTAAAATGATATTTTACCTTGTCATCACCCATGTGGTAAAAATCCTGTTCTGCTGTGGTAACTCTTGAATCAATTAGGAGTTTTTTGTGTGGAAGTTAAAAGTTGGGGCAAAGATTTAAAAATGTCACTTCATTTCCTTTCAGGAATTTTGAAATGTTTGAGAAAGGAAATGGTGACTTATTTTCAGCGTAGGCAAAGTGGTGGGCATGGAAGGCCTGAGGCACTATTTCAAGGGTGGTTGCACTTGAAGCCTGCTCAGAGTCTGCCCCATAGCCTCGCATCCCGCCTTCTCTATCAGATTGTTGGCTTTGGGCAAATTAAATGGTGAGATGTGAGAGACAGCAACGGCAGGCTGTGAGAGACTTCAGTTTACCTTCTTCAGCGTCAGTGAAGCAATCTAGCTTCTGCAAATATTTTGATAAATTGTGAACCCTCATTATTTCTTAACTGTAACACTGCCTGGTTATGGCTTTATTTCAGATTCTGTGACAGGAACTGGCTAGGTGTTTTTTTGAAGTCATAGGTTGTTATGAGCTGTCATATAACCTACTTGTGCCTACACTGGGGCAAGGTGAGCTTTTTCAATTTAAAGCTGCCTGAAAGAAGTACAAAACCAGTTTTGTTCTTCTCTAAAGGTACAAGAAGCCAGAGGAGCGGAGTCCTTTGATAGCTGCAATGCAACATTTTCTGCCAGTCCTGAAGGATAGCTTCATTCAGCTCTTGAATGATCAATCAGATCAGTCTGTGCTCATCCAGAAACAGATCTTCAAAATATTTTATGCCCTTGTCCAGGTAAAAAACTTTGTATATAATTGAACAGTTATTTAAATTAAAGCATTATGCTTTTCCTTAAAATAGTGAATACAGAAATATTACAATATTAGATTACATCTGAATCATTTTCCCTACTACTCAGCTCCATGAATCATAAGTTTCTGATTGTCTTGTGCTTTTACTTTTGTACAGTGCTATTCCTGGTTGGCATTAGATAAAACTTACACATGCCATCCTCCAAGGTAGAGGGTTTGCTGGAAAACCAGTTAGAAAATGAGTTTTCTAAGGACAGATTGTGGAGGCCAGCCTACAGAGAATTACCAGTGTAAATATAGCAGTTTGGAATGAAACTGCTGTTAAATGCTTCAGAAATTAGAGTAACACCCATTTAAGTAGCATTTTAGCATTGCATAAGCACAGTGAATTGGAGCAAAGACCTCTAGCACCTTTGAGGATATTTAGGATATAGATTAGATTGTGTTAAGTTCTTTAGCCTGGTTTTTGAGGTAAATTGCTAATCTTTCATGGTAGCTAATGGTAGGCAAAGATTTGAAAGCTAAAATTCAAATTGTAAAAGTAGCATAAATTTATTGTAAAGCAATTAAAAATAATTTCCCCTTTTGTTTTTTTTAACAAGTACACATTACCTTTGGAGTTGATAAATCAGCAAAACCTGACTGAGTGGATAGAAATCCTGAAGACTGTTGTCGATAGGGATGTACCAGCTGTAAGTGGCTTTTGGCTATTTAAGTCTTTAAGCTTAAGTATTTTTCATTCATTAGAATGTTAAACAGTTTAATTTTTTATTTCTACAGATGCCAAGAAAATAATAAAAAAAAAGATAAATGGGGAGTTCTAAACAGACTAAACAAATTTTGAAAATATGTGTCATGTATAGGAGTTCTGTTGTTTTCAAATTAGAGCAAAACGTATTTTGCCTTCTTGTTTCAAAAATTTATTGAGCATTTAAGCATATTTAATGGAATTTATTTTTAGATATGGTGTACTTCATACTTCTATTAAGCTAGAAGTGCAAATGGCAGGTTAAAAACAAGATACACTATGTAGTTGTTCAAATTACATATAATTTGATGTCTTTGTGAGTAATTGGTAAATAATGTCTTTTTGTCCTGAAGGAAACCCTTCAGGTTGATGAAGATGATAGACCTGAGTTGCCTTGGTGGAAATGCAAGAAGTGGGCTTTGCATATCTTAGCTAGGCTCTTTGAGAGGTATTTTCCATTATTATTTTAAAAAACCCCAAACAAATATTCAAGTCAGTAATATTGCTTCACCTTTGAATTTACATACTTGCTTCTAATTCTAGGTATGGAAGCCCTGGTAATGTTTCCAAGGAGTACAATGAGTTTGCTGAAGTCTTCCTGAAGGCCTTTGCTGTTGGTGTTCAACAAGTAAGAAACGCTGAGTCTGGCGGTATTAGGATAAGTTTAGAGTTGTAGTAATTACTTATTTCATTATTTTCTGAAAAGGCTTCTTGCTCTTACAGTTTTCTTTTTCAAGCACATTAGTATGGAAAGCACTGATGTCTGTGGGTTAAAATAAAAGAATGATTAAGAAATGGTCAATTTGCCACATATCACAATTCACTTTCCACTAATAAGCCCTCAGATGAGCTTCAAACAAATGCTACCAATTTTTTTTCTTTTTGAAAGAGATGAATATAATATGTGGTGTAGCTGACCTTCAGAACTACCTTTTTGACTCTGATACAGAACTTTTTTTACTTAAAATTAGTAAATGCCAAACTTTGAGCCTTCTGCAAAAGCTTCAAGCAGAGGCTCTCTTGCAGACAGGTAAGTGATGGTCCCTTTCCACTTGTCTCCCTGTTTTGGGTTTGCCACCCATGCTGTGTTTTAGGGTCTGCTGTATGCAAAGCTTCTTTGGATTAATTAAAAAATTCAAGTATATTTTTATAATATTTCCTCGTATTTGGTTCATAAATATCTTTATTTTAAGGTGATTTGGTTGCAAATGTAAATAGACGATTAATTTATTAAAATTAATAAGAGCTGAATGTTTTCTTCAAAGCCTTTATTTGAATCAGAAAAATAGTTCTTAGTTCAGTTTCAGTTCCCTTAATTTCTAATGAAATTACAATGAGTTACAGGACTTGAAAAGAAGAAATGTCGGGAAAGTATCTCATAAATACATGCTTTTTGAAGGTTGTCCAAAGTATGGAAAACATTTGTCACATTGAGTGTGAGGCAATATATCCCAACATTCACCTCAGACAAGTGGTATCAGCATTGCTTCCTGAGGTGCTCATCTGTCACCTGTACGTGACCTCAGACAGATAATTATTGCATGTTCTTTAAGGCCTTACTGATTGCTGTGCACTTCTAAGATAAAATGAAGTTCTGACAAAAGGCTATGGCTGAAAGTAGTCTTTGAAAAGATAATTTTAACAGTTTGACAAAATACTTGGTGTTTTTCTTTACATTATCTTTGAATCAGGTTTGATTCTTACTGTAATTTCAGCTAGGAAACTCTAAGAATTCAGATATTTAAAGAAAACTGCTGAAAAAATGAATACTGTAACAGGCTTAGTTTGTTCCTAAACAGCAGTGTAACTTGTTTAGGAAGACAGACTATATTTAAGGTGCTGCCCTCAATTTTTCTGCAGAAGATAGGTCTTGGGCCTGTGCTCCGGACATGGAATCCTTCAAATAAATGTTGTGAAAGATTTTTGAGCAGGATGTGTTTCTTTACAAAAATTGGGGATCTGTAAAATACTGAAGAATATGAATTTGGATATGTTTTGTTGAGTTCTCTGTACTCTCCGAAGGGCTTGCACACTTTTAATAAAGGAGTAGCAGATAAATATATAGCATGAGACTACAGGTTGTTCAAGTATAAACTTGAAACATACTGCTAATATTATTGTCATAATTACTTCTCATTGATTATCCCTTACTTCTCAAAAAAAAAAAGAAAAAAGAAAAAATCCTGTACATTCAGCATTCACTTTAGCTAAACTTCCTAGCTTGTCCAAAACAGGCTGAGCTGCCTATCTGGAATACCTTGACTTTATCCTTTGAGTTAGCAGCTGTTTTGCTCCAGACATTTCTCATTTTGGATGAGCCAGAACTAAGACCCAGCTGGACACTGCTGCCTGGTTGTTCCTTGGCAGTGTTAGAGAATTTTTTTTATTTCCCCACAGCATCCATCCTGCTTTTCCTCACTGTAGTCCTTAAACCTTTTCTTAGTCTTTTAGTATCTTTACCTACTGCATCTGAATCATGAAACTACATGCATCTACTTGGATACTGCTCAAAACAGCTGCAAGTTTCAACTTATGCTCTTTTCTTTTCTATTCTAACTCAATATCTAATGCCACCAAAACCTTGTACTTGGGTGTGGATACTAACCAGTAATTGCTCTCTAAATCCTGGATGCTTTTAAACATCAGCAGTTAAAATTCTGGGAACTGAAAATGCATCTAGAGCATAAAACTGTAAAGCTGTTAGTATTTTGGTGAATGAGTGCATCTTCCTTAAAGTGAAATGCAATGCAATTCCTTAGGGAAAAACACTTCAGTGTTTATGTGATAAATTGTATCAACGGCATTCATTTTCAAAATTATGTATCTCATTTTCCCCCAATTTTTTTTTTTTTGTGATATTAGAGATTAATAGATATCTTTTCAGTCTTTCTGGGTTTAGATTTTTTGAAAAATGTTTTGTATTAAGAATTAAATGAAACCCTGGAAATGGGATTTGACATTGATCTCCTGTTGGTGATGCTGCTTCTGAAGGTGCAGTGTTGCCGCTGACCTGGATTGGGCTGCAAGGGAACTCCCTTTGCATTACCCATGCAAAACTCTCCAGTGAGCTGTAATTTAATTACTGGTCATGATCCCATGTCCAGTTCATGTCCTTATTTGTGGAGAGCCATGGACCTGAACACAGAGCCCTGTGAGGAGTTGTGCATGCCACCTCAGGAGAAGAATTGAGGCCAGAGAGCCAAAGGGAGTGGCTGATGGATCACTCTCCACACACACACATCCCTCGCACAGCTGAGTGGTTGTGAGGCTGCTCAGAGGCAGGGGTCAGTAGACTGTGAGAGTAGAGTATTCCACCAATCCACTGGCTGGGTGTGAACTTCTGCCCCCAAAGAGTGGCAAGATGGAATAATAAACCTCAGAGGGTTTTAAATGGAATAATAAACCTCAAGGCCCCCTGGGGTATGTTGGTGGTGAATTAGCAGGTATGGTTTGTCTTATTAAAGGATGGTATTTTTAAAAGATGTGCAAGCACCTTATATGAGCTGCAAATTGTCATATAAAATTAACAATGACAATTGGTAGAAGGATTAGTCAGTACCCATTTTAGCCTAATGAATAAATGGGGGTTTTGTTCAGTTTAGGGGGGTCCATATGTAGGCTTGTGAGGGAGGGTAGAATTGTTTGAAAATGGTCTGTGCTCAGTATAAGCTATTGATGAGATTTGATTTCTCTAGGTGTTGCTGAAGGTGCTGTATCAATACAAGGAAAAGCAGTACATGGCTCCTAGAGTTCTGCAGCAAACCCTGAATTACATCAATCAAGGAGTGTCTCATGCAGTCACCTGGAAGAATCTGAAACCTCATATTCAAGTAAGGCATTTTTGGGGTTTAACACTTGCATGACTCAGTAGTACATTTAGTCAGTCTATTGCACAGTGTTTCCAGCCTTGCTACAATTCACATTTTAGTCACTTCTCTTATAAGTTACTGATGGAAAGAGTTTAAGCCTGTTTGGTGAGGGTTGTTTTAGGCCATGAAGGAAGCCAGCTAATTTCTTGCTGTCTCTCCTTTGTGCTTTAATATATTAAGGATTATATTCTAACACAGCAACACAGTGTATTTAGAGATAATGTTAGCTGCTGAATTCATGGCATTAAATCATCTCCACATACTAGATTGGCTTTGGATAATGGTATCTTGTATTGTATTGTAACTCTACGTGAAGACAAAAGATCTGCTTTTTGTAAAGTGCCACATAAATCCCTTGTAAATCCAAATAGTTTTAGAATGTTACCATTTTACATGAGGAACTGACAGGATGGACAAAATCTGTGAAATACAGGACAGAATATGGAGATTGATTTGGTACTACTAACCTGTGTTCAATCTCTTTTTTTATTCTAGGGAATTATCCAAGATGTTATTTTTCCATTGATGTGCTATACAGATGCTGATGAAGAGCTTTGGCAAGAAGATCCATATGAATATATCCGCATGAAATTTGGTGAGCATTTGAAATCTACTCATGTTAAAAATTTATTTCATGCAAAGATGGGATTTTATGGGGGTTTTTGGTGAAAACAGATGATTTTAATCTTTAAAAGAAAAAATATAAACAGTGTATTAACCAAATAATAGAAGTTAATATAGTTAACTTGGACATTCTGGTGGAAATGAGAGAGAAGACACAACAGTCAAAAACAATGCAGGAGTTTGTGCATTTGTAAAAGTATTTCGTGCTAACCACAGCTACATAAGTTCATTGTCATTAAAAGGTTGTGCTCTACAACAGCTAATATTTCAGGCCCTGGATTTTTTAGGGAATTTCACACATGGCACAGTTCAGATCAGATTTACCCCAGTGGTAAATGACACATTATGGAATAAGCCTGGCATTCCAGACTTGTCCCATTTCACCTCCTATGCTCTGCTATTTTATATTGGGGTTTACTGTAAGTCTGTGCAGTCCTCTGAGGCTGGGGAAGAAAAAAGTACTTCAGACTCCCTGAACAAATTCTTCCCACCACTAGGAATGTTCATGTGGCTAGAACAAGGAATCTTGAGGGGTTTGGGAGATTTTATCCCTCAGGTCAGAGGCATACCTGTAAACACTACAGGTATTACACAAAGCTCTGATAATCCTCTTCTGCAGAGGAATAAGAAACTGAGCATTTTTAAACAGAATTAATTCTGTGTGCTGGCCTGTAGAGCAAGTAACATCCATGTCAAAACTTGACTGTTGTGTCTGCTTCTACTGTTACCAAAAAATTATCTTAAAAATAAGAGACACAGAAGTTCAAATTAGACATGTAGAGGCAGTGATCATTAAAAACATGAAATATGTGTATCCAACCACTTTTTACTCTTTGGTGTTGGAATATCTCTAGCAAGAAAGCGCGGTTAACCACCTGAAGGGTGCTCTTTTTTCATATTAAATACATTGGGATAATCAAGTGTAGTAAAGGACCAAAATTTATAGCTGTTACATTGTTTTTGAACAGACGTATTTGAAGACTTCATCTCTCCAACAACTGCTGCTCAGACATTATTGTTTACATCATGTAGTAAAAGGAAAGAGGTAAGCTGTTCAAGGATTATACTGAAATATCACACTAGCTAAATTCAGTTTATTTGCTGCAAGAGCTATTAGTAAAAGTTTTACTTTTCTGCTGTCATATCATACTACGCTAAAATTTGAAATTTCAAATTTATTTTGCACTGGCCTATTTGTGATTTTTGTATTTCCAAATTCCCCTAGGACCCATCTATCAAGAACATTGTATGTTTATAACAAAGACATAAAGCATTACCCAAATTCCAGGCTTGGAGCAGACTATTAGATATGTTAGCATTTCAGAGCACTGAGAATAGTACCTGAGATGATTGATGGAATACTTTGACTAACCTTACATGTAATCTAGGTTCTGCAGAAGACAATGGGCTTTTGTTATCAAATCCTTACGGAGCCAAATGCTGACCCTCGTAAGAAAGATGGTGCTTTACATATGATTGGTTCTTTGGCTGAAATTCTCCTAAAAGTAAGCATAACAAATCTGAGGGTTCTTTTCATTCTTTTTTTTGCCCCTCCTATGCTTTCTTTAATATGTATTATCTTAGAAGAAATGCAAATATCTGTTTGAGTTCGCAAGTTTCTGAATTGCTGCCAGGTTTTTTTAAGCTGTTGAACTTAATTGTTTTGGGTTTAATGTCAGCTTAATTACTTAATTACTAAAATTTTTATAGGTCACATTCATGTTCAGATTATTGTTACAAGTTCCTTTAAGTTCTGTGCTTCCAGTGAGAATTACTACACCATTTATGTGCTACACTTAATTACATTCCCTTTTTTGTGGAAGGAAGGAACAAAATGCATCCAGTGACTGGATGCTTTAATGAGAGACTGTTGCTTTAATGAACTGGGTTTTGTGTATAGAAGAGAAGAACTAAAATTAAATTAGTGACCATGCTCACTTAAAATGGTAGCAAAACAGATGCATGGCATGGACTTGTATTTGGACCACAGCACTAAAGTTTTCCTGACCACTTTTCCTTTTGATGCCAGAGTAACGTGCTGCCAATTAAAAGGTGTGTCTTGGGGTCAAAAAGTGGCTGGGGAAAAAGTGTCACTATTTTGACGGAAAATTTAAAAAATCCATGGAAGATCTGAGTTCAATTACTAATGCAAGATTTCATTGTTGCATAATTTAATAAAGGGGGTAAGCTAAATATCTGAGGGTTTTGTTACACTGATCACACTTCATCATGTGTGACATGTTTTTATTGGGTTAGAAATACATTTTTATATAAAGTTTTAAACTGATGTGCTTCTCTTCATATTTTGACAGAAAAAGATCTATAAGGACCAGATGGAATATATGTTGCAGAATCATGTGTTTCCTCTCTTCAGCAGTGAGCTGGGTTACATGAGAGCACGGGTAAGAATGTGTGGCATTTACTGTTGAGATACACTGTCTGTTCCAACTGAAGAATTCAGAAATCTTTAACTTTTTCCCTCTAACAAATGCTCTCCTTTCTGCACCTTTTCTGTACTAAGTTGCACACTTATTCCAGGCATGAGTACCAGTCTTTGTGTGATTGTAGCTAGCCACTGTGTAGTTTTGAAATGGCTGCAGCATTGTGTGCACAGTTTCCCGTCTGTGTCTGGTGGTAGGGTCTGTGTGTGTTCTGCATGTAGACTGTACTGCTCACACAAAACCTGTGGCCAAAGATGAACCTGAGATCATAGTACTGGTCTAGTGATGTCTGCAGGACGAGCCTCCCACTGACCAGCCTCCACACTCTCAAACATCTTCATCAGTGTCTTTATTCGACAGGACTTGTACCTGAGATTCAATGATTTGTGTAGATTATGGATATAAAAATCATTCATAATCCTGTTTGTAGGTTTTGCGGCTCTGAATTTCAACATCTTTTTTTTTTCAGGCTTGCTGGGTTCTTCATTATTTCTGTGAAGTCAAATTTAAAAGTGACCAGAATCTGCAGACAGCCTTAGAACTCACAAGACGGTGTCTGATAGATGATAGGGAAATGCCTGTGAAAGTGGAAGCTGCAATAGCTCTTCAAGTTCTCATCAGTAATCAAGAGAAAGGTAGGAGCCCTCCTTCTTAGAGCTACAGGGAGCTTTAATGGAATAGGGTGTTAACTGTGATGTTCAGGCAGGCTTGTTCTCTTCTTTCCTGATGTTAATTTACTTCTTGCAATTGTAACTTGTAATCACTTAACTATGATTTTAGAGCTGGAAAAACTCAAATTTTTTCATACATAATACTATAAATTGCATTATAACATTATAAGACATTATGATTATTAAAACATTATGAACAAGAGCTTCATGGTACAGTAATTCCAGTTTTATAGCACCTAGTAATTGCATCAGAAATACAGTGGCAGTATCTGTCTTGGCATATATTCATTCATGTTAAAATTTATTCTAAAAAAACCCTAGTCTTTATCCAGGCAGGTTTTGGCTTAGTATTCCTGAAATTGGCACAAAAACCACAAAGCAAACATAAATTCTATATTTAATACTTCGGGTAATTTGAGAAAGATATGTATGTACCCATTCCCATTCAATTAACATTTGCATTGATAAGTAATCTTACATTCTATGAATTCAGACTGCAGAGCTCTGGTTTTCATACTTCAGTTTTGATCTTGTTATATATTGTTATTAAAAAATTGTTCTGAATGGTAGTATTGCTATAATGATTTATACTACATGTGATTTTGGCATGTTAATGCTGAAGCACTAAATAACATATATCTTGAATTTCTTACACTGATCTATGGTTTTCTAAGAATGTTAATTCAAACATTCCGCCTGTTTTACAGCTAAAGAATATATTACTCCATTCATTAGACCTGTAATGCAAGCTTTGCTTCATATTATAAGAGAGACTGAAAATGATGATCTTACTAATGTGATTCAGAAGATGATCTGTGAATATAGTGAAGAAGTTACCCCAATTGCAGTAGAAATGACGCAGCATTTGGTGAGACTTTACAGTGACTTGGGAAGATGTTTAATATGGGAAGGATTGATATTTAAAATTGATAGTTGAGTTTGACCAGCAGTGAATAGGTGTTGTTACTCCAGTCTGTTTTAAGTGCATTGAAACAAGTAATTTTTTTCTACATTTAGAGAGTTTTTCATCAGAAGTGACTTCATAACCTACACCAAGTAGAAATTTCTAAGAACAACTCTAGAAATATTTGCGAAATCTTTCTGTATTTTCTCCTGATAGTGCTAATAATGAAATTGGTAGCACATTTTAGGTAGTCTCTAAAATGTCACTTAGGTTGTCTATTTTAAAATATTAAATTAAAGAGCAGATTTTTAATGAAAAATATGGTGTGAAATTAAAGTTGAATCTGCAGGAGGATTTCAGAGCTTGAATGGCCATATCTAGCAAGTTGTAGTAATGGTTCCAAGAGCAGAGGTCAGCTCAGTGCTTCCCTATTAAAGGCCTTTGCCTTGGAGTTAAAAGGGAGTTGTTTGCATGTCCGCTCTGAGAATGCCTGCCAAGTATTCCGGTCTAGTTCAGCTGCTGAGGAAACCTTGTGTCAGAAGAACTTACCAGGAGAAAATGTATTCCTTCACATGGGACATAGCGTCACTTACGTATTTTTATTTGTGAGTGGATAATGGGTGACAGCTCTGATGACTTAGCATTCAAATTTTATCATCCTGAAAAGAAACTCTGGAGCGGAGCAGTCGCCTGCTAATATTTGTACGTGTTTTCTCAGCAGAATTCCTTCTTAAATTGTGTAGAATGCCAGACTTTGACAATTTAATGACATTGTTATGGCTTGTTCTGCTGTTATATGCAGGCAATGACGTTTAACCAGGTGATCCAGACTGGTCCAGATGAAGAGGGCAGTGATGACAAAGCAGTAACAGCAATGGGAATCTTGAATACTATTGATACACTTCTCAGTGTAGTTGAAGATCACAAGGAAGTAAGTAAAAATTAATTAAAGCTGATATATATTGTCTAAGACACTGTAAGTCTTCTACAGTTGCAGTTGCCTGGCATTGTTACCTGAGAAACTGTCCTTTTGGCCAAAAAGATGCTAAAACAGAAAGTAGTGAAGTACTTATCATGTAGCCGAGCTGTAACAGAGTGGGTCATATTTCTAATGCAGTGCATGCAGTAATAGAGAATAAATGTTGCCACAGTATTTCCCATGAGATTCCAGCTTCTTGTTTAAATAGTGGAAGCAATGTGTCTGTGGCAGGTGAAACTCTGTCAGCTCAGCTGGAAACACACATCTGATTTGATGAGGTCTGCCCTTCAAACAAAACAGATAAAGCTTCAGATAGCTCCAAACATTGACTCTGCTGGCTGGGTTTGCTCTGTGTGACAGAATCGATGTGGGTAAATACAGCTCTTGTGGCTGTGCTCAGAGATGGGTTATTTTACCTGCCTCATCTGCCCTGGAGAGCTCTCCTCTCCACTGGGATGAAAACTTCGGTCATTTTGTTCTGTTGTACTGAATGGACTCACTTCTGTCCAGAGTACAGCCAGTTCAAAGATGCTATTTCTGAATAAAACCTTTCTTGACAAAGTCAGCTTCTGTCTTTTAATAAATACATTATAGTTTTTTTAGTGACTAAAGAGTTCAGTAATAAACTGAACTCTCAGGGCTCTGAAGACTTTACTAAAGAAGCAGCATCATACAAGTTCCCAAGGGCAGAATCCAGTGCTGCCACACATTAAATCATGGACCAGCTCAGCTCATTTACTTGTTGCTAGAGCTGCTCATCAAGCTTTTAATTTACTTGTTTTTGTCAGCAAATCCTTGCCATCTATATTAAAAGTCTATGTAACGATATGTTAGTCCTGAGGAACTCAGTTTGAAAATGTTGACCAGTAAACATTTATATTTAGAGACATCTCACACAGGATGACCAGTGTTCCAAGAGATAAGGTATTTAGCAGGTTAGTTTCAAATCCTGTTCTGCATAGCTAAGACCAGAAACCCAACCCTTACTTGTCCCTGTGCAAGGTGAGTGCCCTCAACAGATTAACGACTGTTTTCTTAGCTATTCCATGGACTAATAAATACTAATTGAGAACACTGACTGAATTTGTAGGACTAGCATTTAGACTGATTGTCTCCATACCATAGGAACATCCTAAGCTAGGTTTGGGAAGTGGTTTGGTATTTGGGTTTTTTGGTGTTTTTTGGGGGCTTTTTTTTTTTGTTTTTGTTTTTTGTTTTTTTTTTTTTTTTTTTTTCTTTTTTGGAACAGGAAATACTTCCCGTGATTTCCATTGTTTATTCCTTTGATATATATATATATATTTACTTACAGTGTTTTAATGGGACTGAACTGTTGCATAGGGTTACTGTCAGGCTTTTCTTCAAAAAACACCTTGTATTGAAAGCTGTTTTGCAAATCCTTAGCTGAGTTCTGCTCTTACACATTTAGTGCTCCAAAATCTGAGAATTTTCTAATTGTTTTTAAAAAATATATCATACAAATAGAAACTGGTTTGACAAATTTTTAAATGTGTTTAATTTCAACTCCTAAGTACTGAAAATAGCCATACATGTCCTCTTTTAATTATTTTCAGATTACCCAGCAGCTGGAAGGGATCTGTTTGCAAGTGATTGGAACAGTTTTGCAGCAGCATGTATTAGGTATCTGTACTTCTGTTGGCTTACTTTTTAAAGTGTATGGGATTGGCGTTATATTTACCTAGATTCCGTTTGTTTTAGAATTCTACGAGGAGATCTTTTCCTTGGCTCATAGTCTGACCTGCCAACAGGTTTCTGCACAAATGTGGCAGCTTCTTCCTCTTGTGTTTGAAGTCTTCCAGCAGGATGGTTTTGATTATTTTACTGGTAAGTAATAAAAATAAACCAGGAAGCCAGATGGTATCATGGATGTAACTTCAGCCATACAGTGAATTGCATCATGACTGAAATGTTAGGAAAGTATTTAAGTGAGGTTACACTTGAAGGATTTTATTTTGCTGTTGCTGCTTCCAGGCTTATTTTGCTAAGGTACCTGTGACTTGCACACACTTATCTTGGCAAACATTAAACGAGAGCTGTAATTACTAATACCCAGATTTCAACCTGATTTTAATAGCACACGGACAATATCTAACTGTGATCATCCTTCTTTTAATACAGATATGATGCCTCTCTTGCATAATTATGTTACTGTTGACACAGATACGCTTCTGTCAGACACAAAATATCTTGAAATGATCTACAGTATGTGCAAGAAGGTGAGTAGATTCCTGTGTGGTAACAAAACCTGCCATCCCTGAAGTAAAAACAATGTTAAACTGGGTACTTTTTTCCGTAACAGCTTTTGACATCTGCTCTTTAAAGCATTTTGCCATTTAACATCCTCTGAGATTCCCCAAATTACTAAGTTACTGCAGAGAAATTTAAAGAGGGTGCATCAAAATTTCAGATATATTCCTTTGGCATAAGGGAAAAAGAAATCATACACAACAAAAGCAGATTAAACAATCCAGGTTTGGTGCAATACATTTTGTGCATACAGGCATGTAAGACAGATTGCAAAAGTCGGTGGATTCTTGCAGGTGGCATTTGTAGCCTCACCATGGCCAGCTTACATGTGCTGTATATGTGCTGAAGGTCTGACATCTGTTAGCTGAACAAGTGGAGTAGGGATGGAAGGTAAAGGGACAGGAAAAGGAAGTTAATTTCCCAAGTTCGTGCCAAGTCAGTGATGAAAGCTGGGAGCAGAATGCAGTTGTTCTGACTCAGTCCAGGCACTTTTGGGCAGGGTTTCTATTTTCAACTTTGTGTTACAGGTAGCTGTCAACTGGGCTTTCTTTGTTCAGTCAAAATGTAGAATATATAGCTTTGCAGAATGTTAGCCCCATGTGAGGAAAGGAATAAATACTTCTTTATAAGATGGTGTTAATGTTTTATCATCTATAATAGTAATCTGTGGGGATTTCAGTTTTCCACTCCTGGATATTGTATGTGGTGTCTATAGAGCATTGGGGAACTTCCAGCTGTGCTGCCTATGATATTTCCTGAGTAATTCTTTTGAAGATGTTTAAATATCATAGTGAATAACTATTCTAGTATTCTATAAATACTAGTGAATAATTCTTGCCAGCTTTTCTTTGAAAACAAGTTGCAAACAGGCCAATTAGGCAGTTTGTAAATTCTTGGAATGTTTTATATAAAAAGAAAATTAGCCTGTCATGACCACTTAGTGATTGCTGTTAGGTGAGCACAATGACTTTTTAACACAAGTTTTAGGTATTGCATGGTCTCCCAGTGGATATCCCATTTTTGTAAATAAAACTTCTACAAAATTCAAAATACTAATATATAAGAAAAGTTTTGGTTTGTGTATGGAAATAAACCTTTGCAAAATGGCAGCTGATGCTTTTACAGTTACTGTGGTAAGCTCTGCATCCACAGAGTTGAATAATTGTACACACAGGTTAGTTTTGCCCATGTTCAGCACTTTTCAGTCTCTGGTTGTCATACTGAGCCTTTGCTGTACATTTGGCTCCTTCACTGATGGCTGTTTATGCTGGCATTGTTAGAGGGAGCAAATTCCTACCAGCTTTTCAAAGTAAAGCAGTATATAGAGAATAGTCCTTGAGGGGTGCCACCAACAGTAATGGCTGTGTTTCAGGTCCTTACAGGAGTTGCTGGAGAAGATGCAGAATGTCATGCAGCAAAGCTGTTAGAAGTAATTATTCTTCAGTGTAAAGGGCGTGGCATTGACCAGGTTGGTAACAACTTCGGTTGCTAAAACTAATATTTAAAAAATATTTTATTCTGTAGTATCAATTGATTAAGTATTAACATGAGTTTTGTTACGACCAGTTTGTGTGGTGCAGCTGATAATCCTGTCTTGTACTTCAGTGTTACTCAGTTGACAGCACTGCAGAGAGAGTTCCTGCACACTTTGGCTCAAGAACTTAGAACACTGCAAAACTCTGGTGCTTTCATGAATCTGGAAGAGTGCCACCTCAGGAGCATCTTGGGTCTAAGAAGTCAATTAATTGCATTCTAAGTTAATTCTAGTGAATATTTAATGAAAATTGTTCAGTCTGTCAAGCTCATGGGCTTTGAAATGAGGAAGAATGAAAATGCAGTTCCTAGAATCCAAATCAATGTAATAGAGGGACCAGGGACTTTATTATGCACATACAGAAGTTGAAATTTGAGAGATCAATAAGTTGATTTTTCTGACTTCCTAGTGTACACATTTCCTCTATTTTCCATTTTTAATACACAAGATTATAGAACCAGAAGTCACATTTGCTGTGCAGGATGTCACAAAATCCATGTGATTAAATATTTTCACATTTTCATTTCGTCTTTGTATCTGACTTCTGCTGGCAATTAGAAATTACTCCATTTTATGCCATCTGTGTTTATGTGTCAGACTGAAGTACAGAAGGACAAATTTTATTTTTATCACTAAGTGTGTAATGTTCTCACTGTCCAGTGCATACCCTTGTTTGTGGAAGCTGCCTTGGAGAGACTGACCAGAGAAGTGAAAACCAGTGAACTGCGAACCATGTGCCTCCAGGTTGCCATAGCTGCTTTGTATTACAATCCTCATTTACTATTAAATACCTTGGAAAATCTTCGTTTCCCCAATAATGTGGAGCCTGTCACCAATCACTTCATAACACAGTGGCTTAATGACGTGGACTGTTTCCTGGGGTAAGTGTTTCTACTTCTGGAGATGATTCTCTGTGAGACACCTGTACATGACCTGCCTGTAAATAACGACAAAACTTGCAACTTTTTTACTCTTTTGTTTTGTAGACTTCATGATAGAAAGATGTGTGTGCTTGGCTTGTGTGCTCTTATTGATCTGGAGCAAATACCACAGGTTTTAAATCAAGTTGCTGGACAGATCCTGCCAGCTTTTATCCTTTTATTTAATGGATTGAAAAGAGCATACGCCTGTCATGCAGAGCATGAAAATGACAGCGATGATGATGATGAAGCTGAAGAAGATGAGGAAACAGGTAGGAAACTCTGGCGTTATTTTGTATGTTTCATTTTTTTCTGATGGAGATAGTGAATTCCTTTGTGGAATTCTTCTGAGTACCCTAATTCCAAAAATGAAGTGCTGCAGTAGAACACTGGACATCTTTTGACAACTTCTAAGTATATCTGACTCACTTGCCAGTCCCACTTAAAAACTGATTTCCAGGGCTGAGTCTCTTCCAAGTCTCCCTAGGCTGGCTGTTGTGTGTGGGTGCAGTCATTACTGAAAGCAGTTATTACTGGGGCATGTTTCCCATTTGAGTGAGGGGTAAAAGTCAGTAGGAGGAGTTCCCAGGAGTTGTTCTAATTCACTGTACAGTTTGCACTATATATTATACATTGTCCCACGTTGCTGATGTTTTGCTGTGTATTGAAAATGACAGCTCTTGTGAATATTTCCCTGGAAAGTAATCTCAACTTCTTCAGCCTTTATAGACTTTCTTCACCATACAGGCCTTTCAGAAACTTTCATATCTTTTTCCAGCTTCTTTATATGAAGTTCAAAATTGCCTACAACTTACCTGTACTTCTTTGTTCCATCTTTCCCTACACTCTCCTTCAGCTTTTACTTCTCATTCCCTATTCCCTTTCCATCACCAGCCCAGTGTCTGTGAGTGATTGTTTGGAACTTTTATTCCCACTCAAAGGAATTTGTTTATTTTCATCTATCTACTCAAAGCCTAGTTTCTTCTTGATCACTGCTGTTGAATTCTGGATTTTTCAAACTATTGTCATTATACTTCAGTCATACTATCATATTTTGTATTTCTTAGGCCACCTTTTCAACAGTTCTTTTGAATGTGCCTTTAAAAGTGTTCTCATGAAAATATTTCAGGCTTGCTTTGGAGCGTGAACATTGCTGTGTTTAAAAGTTTTATCAAGTGCTGTTCCAAACTCTCTGAGTATACATACCTGTGACAAAGTTTTCCTTTCCCACTTGGTGTGAGGGAAGAGTGTCTGGGGAGAAGCCCATGGCATTAGGAGAGGGGCTAAATGAACTCCCCCCTTTCCAGCCTGCACTGTATTGCTACTGCTTCCACTGCCTGTTTTACATAATTAGCCACAATTTTAAAGAATCATTCTTGCTGTTCCCAAGATAAACCTTTTTTGGTGTGTTATAATTAACTCAGAGGAGCTGGGGAGTGACGAAGATGACATTGATGAAGATGGTCAAGAATATCTAGAAATTCTAGCAAAACAAGCAGGTGAAGATGGAGATGATGAAGACTGGGAAGAAGATGATGCTGAAGAGACTGCTTTAGAAGGCTATTCCACAATTATTGATGATGAAGACAACCCTATTGATGAATATCAGATATTTAAAACAATTTTTCAGAGTAAGTAACTGTACTTCCTTCTCTGGTCAACAAGTTACATTTTGACTTTAGTGTACACTGTAGTAAACTGGAGCCTGTTGAAAGCTTCCAAACAGGCTTTCCAGTATGTGCTTGAACCATTTCTTTCTTTGGAACAGGGAAGCCATCATTAAACTTGCAGAGCAGGGGTAGATGCTTGAATGAATTTATGGTGGTAGGGAAGAGGTCAGAAGCTGTATTAGTGTTTTTATATGTCTTGAATTATGTAACCATAACAGAATACTATTCTGATTAAAATGGCAATGAGTGAGTAAGCTTTGAGTTATGAACATTTTAATCAAAATTCCCTTTTGCTTCTGTTTTCTTTTTCCTGCAGCAATTCAGAATCGTAACCCTGTGTGGTACCAAGCTTTGACACAGGGCCTTAACGAAGAACAAAGGAAACAGCTGCAGGACATAGCAACTCTGGCGGATCAGCGGCGGGCAGCACATGGTATGTGCACCCCTTTGTACCCCTAATGGCTGCTTTTGCTCTTTGAATGCCTTGGATGTGCTCAAGAAGCATAATACAGAAAATGCCTATAATTCAAGCCTGTCAATGTCTCCATCAAAGCAGGATTGTTTTGCACTCCAGAGGTGTTTGAAATCTTGTCAGGTCACAAAGCCTCAATGCACAAACAGTGTGGCAATACCACAGATGGGAGGAATGGTAAAAACACTTGGGGAAGTGGCCAAAGAAATAAAAGCATATTTGTCCTAATTGCTTAGATTTGAAAACAATGGATTTGATTACCTGAAGGTAGATGAACTCCAGATATGTTAACAAACACATCAAGTGGCTGATAAATTACTTCCTGAGATGTGACATAGTCCAGCTGGGATAGACAAGGATTCTGTGGGTAGGAGAACAGTAAATTATGAAAGTAGTATCCATCTCTAAAGCCACATCATTAAACCCATTAAATATTTCAAAGCATTGTTCATTACAGATACTACTGATTTTTAAATCTGTATTCAGTTTATCTTTTTATTTTTTTAAGTTTTCCCTTTTGAGAGTAAGCCAATATATATCACACTCTAAAGTCAAGACTGAATGTTGAGGGATCAGTCCAGCCTCGTATCTTCTCTCTTACTGAGTAATTGCTACAGATATTTCAAAACACAAGTTCAGAAATTTTTCACTAAAAAGACTGGTAATAAGAATACACATTTAAGAAGTGCTTTTTATGAGAGAACAGCCTAAATTACCTCACAAAGCTTGAAAGTGTCCAGAATGATCCAGTTTTAGTGGTTATAAAATACAGCTTCACTGTGACCCTCGTCAAGCACTAGGCATTATACTGATGAATTTACCTACTATTGCATTTTATGGAGACAAGAAAAATTGAGGGGTGTGCGTGTTTGTTTGTTTTGTATTGCTTTTTCAGAGAAGTTGTGAAGTTTAACTTAAGCAACTAGCTCCTTTTGGGAAATTCTTGCCTACTATCAGAACACACTGATACTACATTTAGGCCACCTACCACACATGGGGACATCCTGTTAGAAGGTTTTGAAATACAGTTCTCCTTCATGAATGTAGTTTAGGAGAATTTCCATATGCTGAGAGATTTGCCTTCTGTGGAGCTGTGAGGGATTCTCCCCCCAAGCTCCATTAGCCATGGGAACACCTTTCTGGCCTGTTTCCAAAGAAACAGAGCCAAAATGCAGATTTACTAGATGCAGATAGCTGTCCTGTATTCCCAGAGAGATTGCAACTGTTTTGATTTAGGAGAAAGCTCTGAGACCAATGTAAGATGTTAGTAAGTGTTGTTATCCTGGCCTTGGAATGATACAAACCACTTTCTGCACTATCTAGGTTTTAGTAAAGGTACAGCCTAAATTACCAACCTGGTTTTCAGTTGTCCATGTATCAGAGATTGTAAAAACCTGTCTTATAGTAAAACCTGTCCTACAGTAGTATTTGAAGGATGGTAAAACCAGACACCTTAACAATCACTGGTAGTTACAATGATGGATATTTGGACCTCAGATGTCTAAAGATAGATCTTAAGGTTTGATTGAAAATGCAAAGTGATGAACTTGGTAGTTTTCTCTTGGAATTATGTTTTGTGGTCTAGTAGCTTAAAGTCTGAATTACCTGCGTGGGTAGCAGCATGTATAAAAAGTCTTTTTCTGGTGCTTCACTGGCTGTTTCTGCTTTATTGTGGAATCAAGATAGGAACACTGAAAATTTAGCTAATCTCTGTGTACTGCTTTTTTGTACATGTGTTCTGTTACTGATTTGACTGCAGAGTCTGTTCATGTTAACCAGAAAGAATTGTGTGCCTGTTACCAAGTTTGTAAGTGCAGCATTCATTCAGGTCCTGTTTCTAAATTACCATCATGTCTAAAAGCTAAAGAGTGGACTTTTTAAAGAACAAATTCATTTAAGCATGGCTATAACAATATTGTGAAGTTAAAATAGGTAAATAATCAGTCCATCTGTTCTTTGTGGCCTGGCATATTTCCACTTTGTGGGTGCTGATTCCTTTGTTGGATAAGCCCAGGTTAAACTTGGGTCTCTGGGAGACTCAAAATGGTCAGTCACAGGATCTTGGTCTGTCTTCCCCCCTACACATGCACTAAAATGTCTTCCTTCTGTTTTTTTTGTTTTAGAATCCAAAATGATTGAAAAGCATGGAGGATACAAATTCAATGCTCCAGTTGTGCCAACTTCATTTAATTTTGGAGGCCCTGCCCCAGGAATGAATTGAATTATCACTTTTCCTGCTACTGTGTGATTGTAGTGAAGAGCTTGTGTTCCTCCCAATAGTGGTTCCAGAACTGGTTCATGTTATCTACAACTCACTTTAAACTAATTTATAAATAGATTGGACAAAAGCCCCAGAAGTGGGACCTGATTATACAACCTAATACTGGAAAGCAAACCAGAGGTTTTTTTGAAGATAGGAAGAATCTGAATTTAAAGCTTCAAATGACACACTTTGGAGATTGGAAATCAAGAGGGGATGTCATGAAGGCAGCTTTTCTTTTTTCCGCGGAAAAAAAATAAACATGGGCTGCAGGACTATTTAAAATGTCTCATTTACAGTACAAGCTAGAAGGCAGACTTAATTTTTACACCTGTGGCAGTATGAGTATTTGCCCAGTTTCTTTCCCTTTTATCCCTACTACTGGGTGTCTATTCTTTTAATGTAAATAAGATAAGGTAATCAGATAGCCTTACTTAATCTTCATCATTTCCATTTATCAAGATTGTTCATATGTAGAATATTGGACACTTAATGTAGCACTACATAACTGATAAATCTGTAAATGAATTAGCACTTTCATATTGAAACAAGCCTGCTAGCCTATGTACAAAAATAGCAAAATGTTTGCTGTTTATAAAAATAAAAAATAAGGGATGTATTGGGGAAAATAATTTCAAGTTATTAATTTAAAATGAACTAGCAGTTTTGTACCTGGTGACTTTGTGGTGCAGTCACCTCTGGTTGTGACTTGAATTCGGATATGTAAAAAGAGGTTAGTGATATTTCATTGCTGCTAAAGAAAAGATAGCAACACCCTCCGTGTCCTTTGTTTTTTTTAAAGATCTCACTGTACAAGCTAGAAAATTGAACAAATGTGTACTGTAAGCACAAAGCAAAAAGTTATCCTCTCTAAAGCAGGTAAACAAGATGTGAAGTTCTTAAGGTCAGTTGAAGTGTATGGGTGAAACATCTACATATGCAATCTATTAAAAACACAGCCATTGGCTGACCTGAGCGATGGTATATAAATGCAGGTTTTTTTCCCCAGTTGTGCAAAATATTCTTTTTCCAGCTCATGGTAGTGCCGGTGCACTACTCCTGCATTTCATTCCCCCTCTTTTTGCACTGCAGCATTCGTGTGTGCTGTTGTCTGCCTGATCCAGACAGTGTATTTGAAGTTTTGCCAATCTTTCAGTTTTGAAGCCACAATTTTCTTCCTTCAAAGTTGCTATAGTAACTAGTATTTTAGCTAGAGAGGCAAAATACAGTTCCCTCTGGGACCACTATCAAAACCACTGTATGAAGAAGCCAGCAGGGAGAGGCTGTGAACGGGTTGGCTTAAATGCCCCCTTTTTCTTTTCTAAAAGCAAAAATCCATTGGCGTTTGATCTTGCCTTGAGATCATTGGTGTCAGGTCTTTTAAATCAAATGTTTGGGTTGTTTTTTTCTTTTTCTTTAGGCTGTTTTTATATAAAAATGTCACCTGCTGTTACAATTAAACAAGCTACCTTAATTTAATGTAAGCCTCCAAAATTTAAATACAGGTTAAAAATAAACTGAGTTTTTATTTGTAAAAATGAAATGCACATATATATATATTATGATACTCAAAATGCAGTCTTCAGAAAATTGGTTTGTGTGGTGTGGTTTTTTGCATCAGCAGAGTAGCAGGATTTGGTGGTGGTTTGGGGTTTCCTTGCTGAGCAGTCCAGCCCCTCCTCTCTGGGCTGCCTTGCTCCAGCAAACATTTCCCTGCACACGGGGTGCCAAGGTGGAACACTGAGCCAGAGCTGCAGTGCCACGCTGCCCTACCCCAGTACCAAAGGGACACCTGAAAAGCAAAGCACCTGATGTGAAAAAGCCTAAATAATGAAGCCTTGGATGGGAATATCCATCCTGGTGATGGTGAGACCCAGGGTAGTTCCTGTGCATCTTTAGGTGACTGGCCAAGTGCACAGAGCAGGACTTATTCCGGGTTTTGTGACTAACACACGGGCATGTACAGGTGTGCTCTGGCCCCCAGGGAATCTCTAGACAAGGTTTTATTTTTGTAGAAAAAGCTGACAGATGTACTTCCAGCATGCCTTCTCCTGTGCATTCCGTGGGAACACCTAGTTTGACATAAATAATTTCTGAACATCTGCTTGTTGGGTATCTGCTTACCTTCGTAGGCATCCAGAAAAATGTATGAGAACCTTTGAGGACAGATGAGCCACTGGGGCCTCATGATAGACGATGTGACAGCAGCACTGAGAAAGCTTCATGTATAAAGCAGATGACAAAAAAAGAATAGGGGGAAATCACCAATTTTAGTGCCATTGTCAGTTCTGGAACAATTATATTTTTCAAGTCACAAGTCAAGGGAAGAATTTTATCTTGGTGTGAGGAATACAGTCTTACTTCAAGGGTGCTTTTATGTATCACTAGACTGGTTAGCAAGGAGCATCTTTTTAAGAATGGATCTAGAACTTTGCTTTCCTTTGCTCCAAGAAATGTATTTATATAAATTGCAAAACAATTTTGCATTGTTGTTGGTGGTGATAGCGCATTTTGTGATGCAATATATCAATTTCAGTGATACACTTATGTCAAATTAAAAACTGATCTTCCTCCTAGAACTTGCACTTATCCATTCCATTTTCAAGGGTAATGCAACTCTAAAGGAAGAGCTGGGAAATTTAAAGCCTCTGTTTTTTCTATTATGGAAGATCTCATTGGATTAATAAACATCTAAACCAAATCCTTATCTTCACTTATTTCAGTGTGGTATTTTGAACGTAGCTGTATCCTTACCGTAGAGTCCTGCTCAAGTTGCACAGCTCTAAGGTTTGTATTTCCTTCTCCAGAATATTCCTCCAAATAAATATTAGGCACAACCACAGTTCTCTTCAACTGTGTTAAATATAAAAAATAGGTGCTTTTTAAAAACGCTGACATACCGGATAATTTTTTTTTTTCCTAGATCACTGCCGTAAATGAATTACTAATAGGTGTCAGTGTAGTATAGCAAAGTTCTGGTCAAATCTCTTATAGCCTAGGACTACTACTGCAAGGTTTATCAAGTCTGCAGTGGAGTAATTACTACCTGCCAATAAACATGCAGGTGATTTTAATTATGCTTAGTAGTGGATATACCTGGTAAGGTCTATGGGCAGATTATTTTCTCTGTGGAACCTTCTACACACTCAGAATTTGCAATATGGAACAGCTTTGTCTGCTGCTGATTATCAGTTACTTTCCAATCAAAATGTAGCTTTATCGTAAATGGTGGGTCACTGGTTTGTGTATTTCTGCTTTTTATAGCAAACTTGATGCTGGAAACATAAAGCACTTCAGAATGGGAGACTAGAGCATTTAAGAGACATGTTAATATTAATACAGGAGGAGTTAGCAAATCAGAAATAGGATTTTATCTTGTGTATTTTACTGCTGCTGTACCTCGAACCAAACTGATGGCAGTTTGTACTTAGCTTAAAAATTACAATTAAACAGTAAATTAAGAAATAAAACCTGCTATTAACGCCTGTTTGGGAATAAGCTTTTTTTGGCTTTTGGACTGCAAGACTTTCTAACTATTCTGGAGCAAAAGGTCCATATATTACATCTCTCATGTTTAGGAAGATGGATTAAGTCCATCTCAGCTAGACTTACTGTCCCATGGATGATGATAATTCGCACCAACTGCGCAACAGGGTTTTCTTGAAAAAACACCTAGGGAATTAACCGTTAGCAACCTTTGCCTGCCTTAGACGGGGAGCTGATGGACTATTTATTACACGTTTCCATACCTAAAATTTACGTACGGATAAACACTCCCAAGCACAGCTTTAAGCACAGCGTCCTCATCCCCCAGAGCCGGGCCAGAATGGCAGACGGAGATAATGCGGCAGGAGGCCGGGAAGGGCAGAGCGCTCGCTACGCCCGGCCCGGCCATGCGGGCCCGCGGGGACCCACGCAAGGCCCAAAAGGGCCGGGATGGCCCCGGCCGAGTCGGATCCGCTCCCCGGGGGGCCCGGCAGCCGCTGCCCGTCCTCTCTCTGTCCCCACCGCCTCAGGCGCTGCCAGCCCCGCGC
>VZRN01004655.1:492332-535823 GCA_013397935.1 Dasyornis broadbenti | reverse complement strand
TTCCTAATTTTTTTTTTAATATGGTTTTTAAATATATATATTACTGTTATTTTTTCAAATGCGGTGTTTCCGTTCTGTCGGGTTCAGGGCAGCATTAAGCAGCGGCGGCCGGGGCTGCCTGGGCNNNGAAAATCCGCTGTTCTTGCCCCGAGTCGCCGCCTTTCAGCGCGGCCCTCGCCGCGCTGTCTCTGGAGAAGGTCCTTGCACCTTCCGGCTTTCTGAAATCCAGCTAATTTGCTGCTTTTCACGCACCTCGCCAAAATGGAAAAGCTTTTTAACCTTTTTTCTCCATTTTTTTTTCTTTTTTTTTTTTTTTTTTCTATTTTTTTTTTTTTTCCAATTGCTGTTGTTCCATTCGTTTTTTTTCCTCTAGAATTTCTAATAGAACAGGATAACGAGAAGCTTCTCCTCTAGAAAAATGGCCCGCAATAATGCAAAGATTTTTATTTTCTGATAAGGCCTTATTTGTGGTGCTTTTTCATTCAGAATAAATTACGTGACTTCCGTGCAAGTTTAAATTTTTAGTTAAGGCTACGGTTGAGCAGCTCCACTTAAATTTTTTTCAGGGTTTATTTTGAGCTATCAATTGCATCTGCCATCGTATGCAGAGTGATACTAATATTTGTAAGGAATGTTATTTCTGGACCAGTGACTCAAGAACTGCAACCGTACAGTCTTTCAAAGCAAACATTTCCTCTTGTTTTATCGAGATTCTGCTTCAGATCTTTTGTATTTGCTGTCTTAAAAGACTGTATACCAGATATTTCTGTCGGAGCTTCTACGTGATGGTGCCTGAAAAATTAAGTTAGATGGTCCTTAACAAGCAGCTTTTTAACATAGACATCGTATCTTGTTAGCTTTGTGAGTTTGCCATACAGTTTTAGAATGGCACAGTACGATGTAGCTGTGTTTTCATGGCTTGTTTCTTTGTATTTCTGCATTAACGCCTTGAGTTTTCAAGGTATGTTTGTGTCAAGAGCGATTTGTGTGTATCACTGCAGAAAAGGAACCTCAGGCACATGTGGTCAGATAATAGATGATTGTTTTGGTAATGGATTGCAGTTTAAATGAGATGTAAAAATAAACATTTTGGAAGAGTTTTAAGAAGTGTGTTTCAAATTAATTTAATAATTTACCTAAACTGTTCTCGTTGTAATTAATACTTCATTTCTAGTACCCTATCTTTGGAAGAGTAATTTTGCTTTATATTAAGGGTTCAAATAAGCAAATACTTAAACAAGTTTAAGAAGTTCTTTAGGTAAAAAGTTATGCTGATTTCACTCTGCTTTCATTCTTTTGTAGCTTTTGATGCGTTTTTCAGAGGAGAGAGGCACAGTGGTAGTCAGGTGATGAATAGTGCCTGGTAATGTGTGCCAAAATTTAGCTGTAAATCGTTTTTTTTTTTTTTTTTCTTTAGAGTATCTCCAGTTGTGTGCTGCTTCAGCTGAGTGGACATTTTGCTGTCCTGTACCGCCCAGGAAAAGGGAATTGTCAGTAGTTAGAGCAGTGGATAGGTCCGAGTGCTGGCTGCTGCTGCTGCTGTGACTGCTTACCTGCAGCTGTGTGGGATGGGCACAGCGATTAGGACGAGGGTTGCTTGGCTTTAGCTTGGTCAGGATGGCTTTCTTTAGACTTCGGGATGTTGGTCTTTCCTTGCTGTTGCATGTGAATCTTCACCTTAAAGAGTTTTGTGTTAACACGTGCTCAGCATAGGTGGGGTCTTTGTGAAGAGCTGTTACATTTTGAGGACTCTTTAGCTGGTACCTGTGAAACGAATTGCTTTCCAATGGGCTTGGCTGAATTTGGATGAGTTTCCACACACAGAGATAATCAGGGCAATTCTTCCATTGTCAGGCCTTACAATAGCCAGAATGCAAATATTCATGAGGAAGGTGGGGCTCCTCTTGGTGCTCTTGTACTTACTCTTTTCCGGTTTGCTTTTTGACTTGTACCTGCTTCCTTGGTCATCCCCATGATTTCTGCTTCCACTGATATCTCTTATAACTCCTGCAGCCTCTGACTTTGAGTGTACATAGCACAGCATCCCAAGCCAGCCTTTCCTTGCCACTGGCTTTTTTTTCCTGTGTTGCTGCTACATCTCTTGCACATCTCTACAGGTAACCAGCAATGCTTTCTGCTCAGCATTAATGGGGACCAGCTTGGGTTTTCATCTCTTCTATGCAAGGAAATCGGTGCACGTGGTTAAGAGTGTGAATTGGGTAGTCTGTTCCTGTGGCTTGTGTCACAAAAGATCCCGGAAGACGGGAGGAAGGTTTCTGCTTAGCTTATGGATCCCTGAGATAGACTGTCTTCCAAACCGATGAGTTTTCTTCTTGAATCCAAGAGCTCAGACCTGAAGTGCAAGTTCCTGTAGCTACAGGTGTGCATAGGTCTTGTTCTGAGCATGGAGGTGAGGAGTCTGAGAGAAGTGTCTCTCCATGGACCCATTTCTAGGGAGGAGGGGAAGGAAGCCTTGTGACCCATCTTGGCACAGTGGGATTTATGCGATTTTGCTTGTACCTAAGTGTAACTTGATCTGCTCTTAGTTGTATTTACTGAAGGGAATATATGAATTTGCTTCTCTCCCTCTGTGCACCAGGGATCATTGATCATTTACTCAAAACCATATTGGACTAAATTAGTAAATGCTTCCAGTGACTTACCTGCTAAAATTTTCAGGGTTACATGGCTTTTTTTTAATTGTATAGTGGGACTGTACTTTGCTCCACCAAGATAACACTTGTTAAATAAATGAAGGTTTTTGTTTTGAAGGGAATATATAGTTCCAGCAGGTTTTGCAATTTTCAAGGTTAACATCAGAATTACACTTAAAACTACGTAATACTTCTCTGTACTGTCTGCAGAATGTTTCCCTCTGTATACACTTGAGCAGAAAATTGTGTTACCTGCGAAAAACTCTTGGACTTAATTTCTGATGAGAGATTTTTCTAGAATTGGAAGATGGGTCTGTATTTGCAGGTTAGTTGGTTTGCTCGTATTTTAAGTATATTCGTACACAGCTAACATGGTACAACACAGAGTTCTGCAGGATGTATTTAGATGTTCTGTGTTTCAATTTACGTTTGTAATCTGGCTTTGGCAATCTAGCAGGCTGCCCCTTGAGTTCCTGAAATACAAGCCTGTGCTAAAGCACTGCCATTAACTGTCATGGCTAATGCTGCTACATCTGTAATGTAGTTAGCAGATTGCTAATTAACTCATAGCCACTCAAAACCACCCACTCAAAATTTCAGTTTTTGTTGGCAGTCTCAGTGGATTTGTGGGATTTGAAAGGGCATGGCCAGGATTCATTTGTTTTGGTGATGTAAATAAGACTTTTGTGATTGCTTGACAGTTAAAAAATTAGAAGTCTGTTTGGCATGAAAGTAAAACAACAATAGACATAGTAGGTCTCAGATTTTTTCAGACTTTTAGCCCTTAAACATCTAATCACCAGAGGTTCTCAGTTTTATTTAAAACACCAGTATAACTGGAGGTTTTATGATTTAAGGGATAACTAGCCACATGAAGTGCTTCAGAAGTTGACTCTGTCTATGTATCTTTTTTAGTGTAATAGGCATCACTGCTCAATTCTAGGAGTAACTTGCATCCAGGTGATACATGTCACACCTGTATCTCTTCTTGACACATATTTTAGCTATATATACCCTTGATGGTGCAAACAAACAAACAAAAAACCCCAGTAGTTTTAAAAACATACAGATTCATCTGTTAGGTGCTTTATATCAGTTTCTCCCTTTGTAGTTCCAGGGTGAAAATCTATTTGGAATTAAATACTTTATCTCACTAACATGCGTTGTAAAATTACTTTAAGTTGGGGTTTTTTCATCTTTGCTAATCATGTTCTAAATATTTTCAGAAAATCAACTGACATGCCATAAGTTCAGCTTTTTTCCTGAATGTGCACATGATAATTATTTATCCTAACTTTTTTTTGAACCCAACTAATTTATTACCAGTCATTCTGCAATAAAGAAATGGGTTTGAGGTTTTTTAGAAAAGAAGATGAGCATTGATAATACAAATTTGGCCAGGAGAGAAAAAAATGTATCTTAACTTTGATCAAGGAATACCACCTGAGTTGAGGGAAACTTGATAGGCTGTTTTGGTAGCAGAGTTCCACTGTTGAGTTTGCAGTAGGTCTGCAGGCCATTCCATGCACGCAGACAAGCACTTCTAATCATGCAGGGGTGTTTCAGTCATACTTGAATTTGGTGTTTGGTACAGGTTGTAGGGATGGCCCTTCCTCAAGCCAAACCTCTGCTGCTATGTGCTACTATTAATAATAAAAATAATAACTATGTCATTAGTGTGTTGCTTATTGCCCAGCTGCATTAATATGCTTTTTTGTACTTTATTAATATAAAATATTTTGGAATCCTGGTGTTTGTATCTTTGGAAACGGTGCTGCATGGACCTCAATTGCTTGTCAGCTTCCATGCAGGATTTTTGGAATTGGTTGTTGGAAGACTCCCAAATCTTTGAGACTTCTGGCTCAGGAAGCTGTGCTGCTGGAATAGTGCACCGAGGGCAAATGTGGTCATGGAAATGGGTGTTTGCTGTGAGGTGCTTGTCCCAGAGCTCCAGCATGAGTTTAATTAGCTTCTGTCAGCACTGCTGACAGCTCATGTGCGAATGGAACTGCTCTGGCCTCCTTTCATTAACTAGTAATTTCTTCTCTAATGTATTCAAGAAATGTGTGAAGCTAGCAGTCATATTTGGGATTAGCCTGACTCTCCTCTACATATGTAGAACTTGGTGGTGGAGAGTGGCTTTCTGATCTGCCTGTGTTTAAATGCCGTACATGTGAAAATAGTAGCAACCTTAGCATTCCCACAGTGTGAAAATACACACATACACGTAATCTCATAACATTAGAGTAAGGATTTGTAAATATTCTTTTTTTGCGCTGGTTAATCCAAATTGTTTTATATATCTGTAAAATGCAAGCAATGATATCTGACAATACTTCTAACATTCACAATTTGTAGATGGGGTTTGCAGTAGAAAATATATGGTAATGACTTCTGGGAGGAAAAAGACTGCTGGAACATGAAGTAATTTTGTCAGGCTAAATGTGGTTCCCACCGCTCACACTGATAGACTAACGATGTGTGGTTAAGGCAGTGATAAATTTGGTCTTGCATTTGTTTTTCATTTCTGTAGAGATTCCAAACTCTGTGGCAGTGAATTAGTCTTGAGCTGCATTATTACTGGGATGTATCTCTTGTGGAATGAAAAGGTTGAAATACTGTAAAAAGAATAAAAGGCCCTGAGTTTGACTGCAGACCTCAGCTTCAGAGTGTGTATGTTGTGCTTATGCAGTTGATAGTGCTCTCAGTTTTGGTCAGGTTTTTCTCTGGGACCAGACTTAGAGCCTGTGGTTTATCATTCACAGCACTTCTTTACCATGTAGGAAATTAGAAAGTGATTGTGTGATTTGCTATTAAATTGTCTGAATCCAGCTGTTAATAGCAGATTCTGTAAGAGATGTTTTTGAACTGTATTTCAGCCTTGTTTCCTTCCATCTTACACTGTGGATGATTAATGTGGTGGAAATTGCTGTTTAATTATGTTTTGCCTTTACAAGAGACTGGAGAAAATACAGTAAAGAAATTGAGATTACGTGAGAAAGCACATAGCAGTTTAAAAGTGCCCAACATTAAGAACTTGTTACACTTAACTCACTGGAAGTCAGTCTGACTGACAGCAGCATAAACCCCAAATTTCAGTGCAGTGGTAAAGTCCTGGAAAAGGTAAGGGCTGTTGATGAAGAAGGAAAACCACATCCACTGAGGTGTTTGATCAAAGCACCCACAGGATCTCTAGATTTAATTTCTGACCCTGCTACAGATTTCTGCTGTACCACTGGAAAATATTATCATGCAGCTACATAGGGGAGCAGAAGTAAGATTATAAAAAGAGCTGTAGCTCTCCTGTGTCTGTTTCTGAGCTTACAGATGACAAACGACTTTATGTAATTAGTGGGGGCAAAAATGCTAAAAGTTCTCTTGGCTTCTCTGAAAAAACTTTGTATGGAATAGTCAGTGTTCCAGTCTGTCAGATTTTTTTATTTGCACTGAGAAGAATGCTGTAATGCATATGAATTATCAGTTGAAGTGTATTTAACCAGATTGTTAATTGTAGGTACTGATTTTGATTTTTCACACATTTGTTACTCAGACTAGTTCTGTGAAATTACTGATATTTGCAATCATATCAGTTGTTAAAGACCCTAAGGTAGCCAGTATTTAATTCAGAAAAAACTTAATTATGTTACTGTGTGAACATACTTGAACTGATTTTGGGATCCAGCTTTGTCAAACATGGGAATACAGTTTTCTAAAATTCCTTAATGGAAGTTTCACTGTTATGAAGCTATGTGTTATTTGCCATCTTACCCTTCTTGATTGGTTTTTATTTGCCATTTTTATAAGTTTTATAAAATTACAATGGTTTTGTACATTATTTAGCAATGTATTAAAAATAAAAGTGATGTTTCTTTTCAAATGAAATAAATACATATTATTTCAAACTTGTAAGTGCTGTCTGCATGAGGGGTGTGAACAATCATAAGGTTGCTAAATGTGTGGAGTAGCTGTTTCCCTGTCATTCTTCCCTAGTTTTTTCTGCACATTCTAAGTTTGTATTTTATAACAGTAGGTTTTCTTCCATGACTGCTGTTACAAACTTTATTCCATTTCCTGTTAATCATCCTCTAAGCATCAACTTTCTCTCTCTAAGGAGTTTCTGCTACTGTCACTGCAGGATTTTTTCCTTTGTCCAGCAATACTGTGGTACAGTCATTCTTTAAATGACAAATTCCTGCTATTTTCCAGCTACACTGGGCTGTCCTCATGCTGTCCTCTCAGCTTCTGGAGCTCCCAAATGCCCCAAACCCCCTTTCTGCTCCAGGGCAGCAATGCCCTCTGCCAGCTCTTCCCTTGCTTTTCAGCTGCCTGAATCCCACCTGCTGTTTCTTGGTTGCTTGATTCCTAGGTTTTAGTAGAGATTCCTGTTTCCAGTTGCTAGACTGAGTTTACATAAAAACCTTTCTTCTAACATTGCATCTTTTCTCTAAAACAAGTGATAGCACCTATAGATTTTATTTGTTTGAGTGTTAGTGGAGGGAAAAATACAGGAGGTGTTCTCTGGATAGGCAACTTGATGAAGTCTTCATGAAAATTCTTTCGTTTTTAACCACTCCCCCCTATGCCTTTGGTTTTCAAATGTTGAGAATTTAACGTGGGCCCGAGTTTAGTTTTCAGATAATTGTGGGGGGTAGTGGTTTGTTTTGTTGGTTTTTTTAATAAAAGCTTGCACCTCTGTACCCCCCTGGATGCCTGTTTAAGGTATCAGTGTTAGAGTGGGGATTGTCTGCCTGTTGTCAGACAGTCTTTTCAGTTCAGAGATTTTTCAGTCTAATTTTTTTGTCTCGGGCTGTTTTTTTGTGAGAAGTGTTTTAACCCTTCTAAAGAATGGTAATATTTTCTCTGCATGGATACCATAGACATGTTTTGGTGACTAATCATTTCAGGAATGCAAGATTCGTTACTGTCCTTGTGAAAGTTTTCTCAAATATCGTCATTGACTTGCCTTTGAAAATTGACAGTTGCAATTTGCGTATGAGCTGTGAAGATTTGCAAGAGTTCCCAAAGTCAAGTCTCAAGTTTTCACTTCAGTGAGTACTTAGTGACTGAGCCTGTACTTGTCTTTTCTGTAAGACAGCTCTTGAGATTAAACAAAATCCATGTGTGTCAATCTTGCCAAGCTGCTATGCAGGCCCCATGCCAGGATTCCTGTCTTTTCCTAAAAATGGATGCTTTCAGCTGCTTTTAACTAATGAGCTGCAATGTTTGAAGTGGGTGAAGGAAATCTTTCTCCCGTAGATTTTTACTGAGAGAACTCCTGGCAGACGGGAGATTTAAAGGAAAGAAGTTTAGTGATGCAAATGCAGAAGAATAAAAGCAATGAGGTGGATTAGGGAAAGAAGCTGGTGAGATTCAGATTGGAAAAAGGGTGAAGACAAATTTGATGGAAGCTGACGAGAAAGTAGAAGAGAGTGACTGAAGTGGAGGCAAGGGAAGAGATTTGAGTTTGATGAAAACAAACTGGTTTTGAAAAAGCAAAGCAAATTAAAAAATGTTAGGAGAGTAGATTTTTAGGGTGGATGATACACCAACAGCATGGTGATGCTATTGTAAGTATATGCATTATTGAAATGTTTATCAGAGAGCAGTGGAAGTTGGAAGGACTTACAAAAGTCATCTGGTTCAGCCCTGATGAAGGCAGGTCCCATTAGACCAGGTTGCCCAGGGCTGTGTCAAGTTGCTTTGAACACCTACAAGAATGGAGAGTCCATACCCTGTCTTGGCAATTTGCTCCTGTATCTGACCACTCTTACAAAGTAATGCAGTAGCATCAATATCTCTGATAGACCATTCCTTTTCTCTACAACACAGGCCAACTCTACATCTTTCCTCGTCCTCAGAGCTCATAGTCCTGTCTGGTTAGTGTTCTCCAGTGAGGGGAAGGAGAAGAGGCAAGAAGGGAGTAGCACATCCGCTTTTAGCTGTGGGTTCTCTTCCCTGCACAGCAAAGTGACAGAGCAAAGCTGCTGTCTACCTGAAGAGTGAGTGAAAGCTGGGTGCTGGTGTTTGGGAGGATCCCAGTCCTCCAATCTCTTATGCGGGATGTACTTCCAAGGTGGGTCTGAACATGAGCTGCTGGCACAGCGAGGCAGGAAGGGGGTAGGCAGTGGGGTGAAGGGGACACAGAACAGACCAGCAGCAAGAGAAGATTTGGGACTGGTTGAAGAAAGTGGTTGTGTGGGAATGAAAGTATTTTCAATTATTCTGACAAGAAGAATGGGATTATATTTGGGAAGAAGCATGTCCTGGAAATTTGGTATCGTGATAGGACTGAAGAAGAAAACTGGTACTTTAAGGAGAAGGGATGGAGCTGGGGCTAAGGAACTTAGTGGAAGGATGAAGGATTGAGAAAAGGATATACTGGAAGCAACCATTGAAATGTGCTAGAACTGGGAGAAACAGACTGCACTGCTGCTGGGTTCTTGTGTGAGATTGTATGATTGTCCAGGTCATTTGGAATAGAGGAAAGTCGTAGACATTGTTCAGTGTGCAGCACTTCCCTTTGGTTCTTTTTCAGCGTGTGATAGTTTATAGTCATCCATGTTACAGTAACAAGCACTGTGAAACAATTTAAACAAATACTATTGCTCCTTCAGCCTTTGATTTTATCTGGCGTTATATTTCTTTTTCTTCCAAAGTTGCTGCTCACCCCTTAAGCAATTAGTTCTGCTCAGCCTCTGTCAGAACTCTGCATCTGCCTGCATTGACTGGCTGCCTCACTGCTGCCCAAAGGTGAGAGAAGAGCCATGAGTTTTGGAGGAAGGCGGATAATAAAGGTTCTGGGGATTCTTAAAAGATACTTTGTTTAGGAGAGGGAATACTTGTCAAGTAGACCCGAGCTGAAAGGCGTTTGAGGTGCAGAGTCTGCTGAAATTCTTTCACTCCATAGTGCTAGTCAAAACCAGTGGTTGAGAAGCCTTTCTTGTCTGCTGTGTGAAATGGTCTGGCTGTTTTGCAGCCTGCTTCCATGAGGTGTCCTGAAAACTGAGTGCATGGAAAATACTGACAGTACAGATCTCTGTTAGCAGTTCAGAGGACAGCCAGCCTCTGTGTACCACTAGCATATAACACTAGAACTAGTTGATTTAACTTGTTACAAGCTGGCTGCTCCAGAAAAGCTGCCCTTGCAAACTGATCTGGATAAAACTTGTTTTGCTGCTAGTTTGTTTTTTAACTGCAACAGGTTTCTGATCTTAATTTGCTGCATAGTAAAGTACATGAACGCTGGGCTGCTTCACTTTAGTGCCTGCTTAGGCTGACTCTGAAGCTATGGCATGTTCGTTTTTGGTTTGTGAGCAAAGTGCTTCCTAAGTAAAAGTTTTGTGTCTATTTTGAGATGGGGGATGATAAATTAGTTGTAGGAAAAGAAGTTACTTGTCCAAAGTCACAGTCATGGACATGGCAGACGAAGGGGTTGAACACAGGATCTCTTACATCCTTATACAAGTCCTTGCCCCTTAGGTTATAGTATCCAAAACAAACTTTCCTATTTCATTTTCTTCAGAAACACCTATATAAATGCAATTTAGTCTGGATGGATTCTCTTTTTCTTGTGTATTACATCTCTTTTAGAGGCCTCATTTTCTGTAAAAGTTTCTTTTCCTGGAAAGGATGTTAGAAGAATTACCCATCTTGGATATTAAGAAAAATCCCTCACATCCATTTTGAATTATATTTTGGTTTCTATCTCAATTGTATCTTTTTGATGCCAGAGTTGTTCAAGATTCAAATTCCTTTTTGCAAGCCAGTATTTTCATCTCTCCCTAATGTTCCAGATAAAAACTGTGGAGGATTTTAATCTTGGAAGGCATATTTCTTACAGAACAGAATTATGAACTGATCATTAGTAATGGCTTTTTTCTTGTGTGATTTTTTAATGTAACATATGAAAAAAGCAAGAGGCTTAAAACCTTCCCAAAGGTACTTTTTCTTTCCACTTCCTCTATTAAACTGTATTTGTTCCATTATCTGGAAATAAGAAACTTAGCCTGCAGCTCTAGGAAATAGTCTGGCTCACTGTATACACTTGTATGTGTTTGGAAAATACTGCTTGGGTGTAATTTTCAACTACTAAATTAGTGTGGCAAACTTTTTTTAATACTGTGGGCACACTGGAGTACCTAAATGGTCTAATTTTGTGCTCCTTATTCTTTAGTTTTGACAGAAGCACAATTTTCTCAGTGATCTTTGAAACTGTTTGATGAATTGCTTATTCGAGAGCAGATTTCTGGATTGTAGAGGTAAAAATAGTTAAGTGTATTTATAAAGGTACTTATAAGTAAATTAACCCCCCTAGATTATTCTTCTCAGCCTTGAATTATGAAACAGCAGGTCACAGAACCACAGTAGGATTAAAAGCTGTGATGTGATCTCCCATATTAAAACACCTGGGTAAAAATACAAGTATCCAAAGGGATGGCTCTATGTGGTTCTGTGAGATACAGCAGTCACTCCCTAATCACTATCCTCCTATCTAAATGACAAATTTTGTCATGGGATACTTCATTATTTTTAAGGACAGATTGTTTTGTTTTGGTTGGTTGATTTTTTTTTTTTTTTTTTTTTTTTTTTTTTTGTTTAAACAGAAACCTTTCTGGAAAATGTAGGGAAGTAGTTGAATTTTTCAGTTAGATTTTCCCAGTGTGTCATTGTTTTTAAACCTCTTACTGGTGCTGGAGAAATCTTTAATTTATACAGATAAAGCCCTGCTGTTTTCACGGGTGACTGTGGGTGAACTGTCGGCTTTATTTCAATTCTGGGGACAATCAGGTATCATTATTTATGCTGTCATTACTACCATTATTCTTTATACATTGGTTAAATAATTTATACTTAAATGAAATTTAAATGTGATAGATGCACTTTAATTTAGTAAGTGCTACCTAAAGTCCTTAACATCTGAGTTAATTGAGGTAGTAATACTTACCTATTTCAGATAACTTTTATTCCTTTGAAGTATTTTCCAGATAAGTCAATTATTCTTTGCATCTGTTTTATGCAAAACATAAGATATTGGTAGCAGCTGTATAAAAATTACATTAAACTGGGATTAACTAGTTCTGGTTCTGTATTTCAATTTTCTGGTTTTTGAATACTTGCTTTCTAGGTAGACAATGTTATTAGCTCAGATAAATCGAGACTCTCAGGGAATGACGGAATTTTCTGGAGGAGGAATGGAAGCCCAGCACGTGACGCTGTGTCTAACAGAAGCTGTAGCTGTGCAAGGTGAACCTTCAGGTTGAAATAGCTCTACATTTTTCTGTATTTTCTCTTTGAAACTCTGATAAAACATTAAAATTAATGTAGTGTATTTTGAATTAAAAGTCCAACAGAAAACAGTTAACTGAGATGAATTAATTTCACTAATTTAATTCTGAATGGAAATTGTCTTTTAATTAAGATAATAGAAGTGAAAATATACAAAAAATGTATGAAATATAAAATTTTACTTTATTCTCCATTCAGTTTGTATCTAAGTATATATTAAACAAGTTGAGTTTTAAAATAGATTAATGACTTGAAAATGTCTTAAACTTAATGTTTCCTGACAGCTTTGTTATGATTTTACATAATTAGAAACTCTTTCCTATATCTATATTTTAATCTAAATAGTTATGTGTGTATTTAGACAGGTAGTGTTGTACAAAACAAAATTATCAATATAAGTAAGTGTCATTATTTCACTGTTGGCTCTGGTGACTTAATTCATAGTTCTCCTAAAACCTCAGCTTTGTAGTTACTTATTCAGTGGCACTGTGTTTTTATTTTAGTTAAGGAAAATAACATTCTAGCTGTCATGTTTACAGAGCAAAACCTTGAACAGATGACCCTAGTATGTGTTCAAGGTTCAAAAACCAGAAAGCAAGTAAGAGCTACTTGCTGTTATTATTTGTCAAATCAATATGCTTTGAGGGGATATAATGACTTATGGAAGTCTTTGAGATTTCTAGGGTTTCATGCTGGTTATAGTGATGGTGAACTTTATCCCCTGCTAGATGGTGACAACTTGGAAAACATGGAAGGTGTAAGTTTGCAAGCAGTTACCCTGGCTGATGGCTCCACTGCTTACATACAGCACAATTCTAAAGGTAGGCAAAAACTGCAAAATGAGGGGTATTGAAGTGATATTCCTCTTTCTAACCCTCTCTTTGGATTGCAAAGTCAGGCAAAATCTGTACAATGTTTCTGAAGTTTCAATTCCAGTTGGAAATTACGGTTATTGCAGTACTACAATAAAATTAATATTTTATTTTTGCTACTAATAAGATGCAGAAATGAAATTCAAAGCATAAGTTGAACGAAAGTGAAGTGATCTTTATGGTTCCAACCCAGATACCAACATTCTGCCTAACAGATGTGACAGCAGGCCTTTGCTGGTTTTTTAATCCCAGAATTTAAAGGCTCTGTACCGTCACACTGTGCTTACTATTTACCAAACATTATTTCCTGTTAACATTTTATTATATGTTAATCTAGAAGGTATCGACTCTGTGTTAAAACTGTGATGTGCTGCATAATTAGAATTCTTAAAAATATTCTGTGTATTTCAGATGGTAAATTAATGGACGGCCAAGTGATTCAATTAGAAGATGGTTCTGCTGCTTATGTTCAACATGTACCTATGCCTAAAAGCAGTGAGTGCAATAATACAAGAAATATTTTATACAATAATGTATTACTGGTAAATATTGACATGAAGTAATTAACAGTCATGGTAATAGCTTGATTTCTTATTTTAGTGGAAACAGTCATGAAGAGATCTTAGGTATTTCGTAATGCTAGTATTTAGTGTTTAATCTTTCCATCTAATGGATTCTTTCAACTCTTGCTGAAGTGCTGTTATTCTTCCTTCTGAGCAGGGGACAGCCTGCGTCTGGAAGATGGGCAAGCAGTTCAGCTGGAGGATGGAACTACGGCATTTATACACCACACCTCAAAAGGTAGCTGTTTCTTCAAGTGGGATTTATGATATCAGTGTTGAACAAAACTTCAGCAGTATAAAATAGGATACACTCTAAAAACTATCATCTTACTTAGTGGGATTCCCAGTGTGAGTTATTTTTGCTTTATCTTTGTGAAATGTTAAAATTGTTGAAATGAGTCAGGTTCAGTTCCTTTCTTGGGCCTGATATAATAGTTATAAATGTAATCAAACCCAGTGTATTTCGCTTTTTTTTTTAGCCCAGGATCACATTAATGTGAGTATATACCATTAGATAATAGGGCAGAAAATGTGACAGCTGACAGTCAAGAATGCCAATATATTTATTCCAGATGATAACTTACATTTCTGTAGAAGATGATTATACTAGTCTTGGAAATAGTACCACTTCTCTAGAGGAAGTGACCAAGTATGTATTTTAAGTCTGTTTAAAGCAATGTGACAATTATATTTTACAACCAACAATAGTAAGAGGAAAGAATGTAATGTAGAATTTTTTTGTTAAAAGTTGTTTTATATTTTCTGTTTCTTTTGCATTTTTGCATGATTCTCTTCTTAAAAAGTGTGAGATCTATGAATTCTAAAACCGGAAGTAATGATATCAGTAGATCTCTTACATTGTTTTTATTATGAGTGGATTTGAAATGCAAAGCATATTTGTGTTCCTGATTTCCTTTGTAAATCTAGATCAATATAATTTTTTTGTGCTTTTGTAAGTGTAGAAATAAAACTATGGGAGGTGTTGTCTTGAAAACAAATTCCTGTGGTATTCATAGTGTTATTTTAAGTGTTTGTATTTCTCATCTACTGGTGGTATATTTCTCATATATTTCATATGTGCACATGACTTCAGGAGACACTTCCTGAAGAGCACTAGTTTCTCGTGTAACGCACTGCTGCTCCTTTCGGAGTCCTAACACTTTGCAATACCATTCCTCAGACAGTTATGACCAGAGCGCATTGCAAGCTGTGCAGCTGGAGGATGGAACCACTGCCTACATCCACCACACGGTGCAGATGCCACAGTCAGACACCATTTTAGCCATCCAGGCTGATGGCACAGTGGCAGGACTGCACACAGGAGATGCTGCCATCGACCCAGACACCATCAGTGCTTTGGAGCAATATGCAGCCAAGGTACTCTAGAAGGCATTTTCTCTATCCATCATGTTTTAATGTAGCAGCACACCATATCTGGCAGCACGAGCCAATTGTCGTTTAAGAAATAAAATTATGACTGAGAGAATCTCAGACTCCTAGAAGAGAGAACACCAAATTGTCATGACAGTGCTTCACTGTCATGAGTAGCTCAGGTGTGTAGTGTTGCATAAAAAGGAGAAAAGATTGGACACTGAACCTGGAGTCAGATTTAGAAAGCCATTTAGACAGCTAGATAATAATCTTCTCTATAATATAGCATTGCAAAGGAGTCTCTTGAAAGGATGCTGTTTAGAAAGAAGGGCAAAGTTAAATTATTCTTTTTCAGGCACTATTGCTGATTTCCTCCCCCCCCCCGCAAGGACAACACATGGTATGAAATGTAAAAAAGACAATTAGGCAGTTACTGAGTTGAGAGAAAACTTCTCTGATCCATACTTTCAATAGTAAAAATGTATAGTAGGATGCACAAAATTCTTCTGGTTGGCTTTACTGGACTTCTGTAAAGCATGATGTAAGTACAGTAATGGGTGATGCAATTTCCATGACTCTGCAGGTTAGCAGTGTCCCAGTTGCTGGATAATTATCACCAGTGCTTGTATTGCTCTGGAAAAAAAAAACAGAATAAATTTTCAAGTCTGTCTTCTTAGTGTCACTGACTGAGAATTGTCAGATTTTGGGAGAAGGCCAGTTAGGGTAATTAAATAGTTTATTCACTATTCTTTTCATTATGCTTCTGTCTGTTAGAATTGAGAGATCCTAAGGCAGCCAGTCAAATTGTATTGTGATTGGCTGTGCCTTAGCATTTAATAAAATAAAAGGTTATTCAGTGTTAGTTGAGCTGTAATCACAAGCTTTTACACATTCCATAGCTACTATTTCATTTAGATTAAATCAATCTTAACTTTGCCCTTCTTAACCAGCAGCTATATTAATCATAATTTCTGAGAAGTTTCTGTTTTGAGAAGGTGAACAAGAAACAGAAGAAATGCAAATAAATTTGAATTTTCATCTTATTTAACTCAGTCTGTGTTTTTTAGTTCTGTAATGTGAATTTGTTTTCTGTAGTGCACTTGTGTGTTTGTTTAGGAAAAATTCTGTTTTCTTTAAGCTTTCATCTCAGGACCTTATTCTGAAAGGTACTGCTGGAACCTTTAGAGACAGTCGGTAAAAGTGAGTTTCCAAGCACTACACCTGGTTTATGTACAAAACCAAGTAAGAGCTCAATGGTCAGAACACTGTCTTTCTCTTAAAAAGCAGAAAAGTGGTTTTGTGATTCTTCTCTATGTCTGTGGCAAAGTACACTTTTTGCAGTTCTGGTGTTACAGTTACTTTGACAAAAGGGAGAAATTAAATACACAATATATTACAGGATTTTATAAAATTTTAAGTAGCACAAAGAAGAGTAGTGACTTGTAATTGTCTGTACCAGGGAAACATCAGGTGAAACTCTCAGGTGATGGGTTCAAGAAGAATGAAAAAGATGTTTTCAAACAGCACAAAGTTCAGACACAGCACTGCTTGTAGGATATTGAGGACACTAATATGTCCTTGGATTCAAGGAGTAATTAGATAAATTCATAGAAGAAAAATGTGTCCATGGCTATTAGGTAGAAACATATGACTTCTGCTTCAGGAAGTTCACAAGCCACAAATTGCTTGGAGGTTGTGAGAATATTATGGGGAATGCATCACTACGTGCTTGGCCTCTTTGTTTCGTGTTCTCCAGCATCTGCTTCTGGCTGCTGTTGGAAATGAAATGGTGCAGTAGTGGCCTTTAGTTTGACTCAATGTTTTTTTGTTTTTAATGTCTTGTTTGGTGTTTTTTTGTTTTTAATTGAAGGCAGACTAAATCTTTCTTTAGAATAAAAGAGAGTATTTTAGGAGGAGCTCAAAGACCTGCCTTGGAATCCTTCCAGAATTCTTACAATACTGCAAAAGAGAGGTGCAAAGTTGAGTGTCTTCTTTTTGTTTGGTTTTTTGAATGTTTTCTTTTCAAAACTTAAAGGGCAACAAAAATTTTAAAGGTGGATTTGGAGAGTGCTGTTTCTTTTTTGTTTCCCTGTCCTATGCAACAGGCAGAAACACAAAGATCAGTGAGGTGCCCAAGATCAGTGTAGAATATAAGAGAGCTTATGCAATGAGATCCAAGGAGACTGCCCAGAAGCTCAGTGGATGTGGTGGAACACGTGCATTTTTCATTGTCCCTCACTTCTCCTTGAGGCATAGTCCTACTTTCCCACAACATGCAAAGCACATGCAGACTTAACTACAGTCCTCTAATTTTGGGCTGAGTCAACGCCACTGTCCTCCCAAAGCAATCAAGAAAAAAGAGATCGTTGCTGTCAGTGAAGTCAGAAGATGCATGATGGAATTGTGAAGAGGTTACAACACATAGTTTCCTTCCATAAGCTGTTTTCCTGTGCCATCACAGCTGCTGGCAAAGTACAGTTCATGGGATTTGTGCATGTCTCAACACATGCACACACATTCTGTTTGGATCATTTGTTTTCAATAGTTGATCAAGTTCTGATTTCATGTCAGCAGTTTTTTTCTCAACCAACAACAGGAAGTTCAGGATGAAGTAATTCAAGGCTCCTTTCTGTGCAGGTTCTCTCCCCTTCCATTAAAAATTCTGAGGGAGAAGGTCCTGAAATGACACCCAAGAATTACCTGCTTTCTGACTCTTTTCAGTCACTTTGTAATGTAAATTTGCCTCTGCTTGGGCACTCTCCTCTTCACTGTTTTAGCCCGAATTTCCCAAAAGTATATTGCTCATAATTATCTAATTTAGAGAAAGAGTTCAGTCTGAAAACCTCTTGTGGGATGAGTTCATCCCAGTCTCCAAGGAAACCGCTGGTGGCTGGTGCTTTGGGCAAGATACTTCACACAAGCACCAGTGTTCTCAGGAGCCTGCTGTGGTCTCTTGGGTGAAAGGGCATGAGCAGCCCAGGGGACAGAGGGTTCCTTCCAAACTGTTTTAGAGAACAATCAAGTCACTTAGCCTAGGCTTAGGTGCATCACTCTCAGCCTTGAATATAATTGATGCAGAGAGTATTGTGAATGCCTGTGCCTAATATGGAGACAATTAAGGAATGGGAAACTATGCAGAGTATACTTTAACATTTTATACAGTGACTAATAAGATCCTGTTCTTTGAGTTGCAGCATGTAAGAGAGTTTGGGGTGCCTTTTTTTTTACTGCGTAATTATATTTTTATTTAAATAAAAATGTCACATTAACATCTAACAGTCTTTCAAATATTTTTATAAGCTCCTTGGAAACAGCAATACCTTTCTCTTCCTGGAGACTGTTTTTAAAAACAAACCTGTGTAGCAATACCCAAGTCCTTACTTAATTGTAACTTGACTAGTTCAAATTGAGATGTAACACCTTGTCTTAGGTATTTTGATTCAAAAAGCAGTTGTGCTGTATAAAACAAGTACATTCTGCTTAACAAGGAGTGAGAAATATATCTTTATTATAATATATCTTAGTAAATGTTTGAGGGTTTTTTGTTAAAACTCAGTATTGTTAAATTTATTGATTAATTTTAATACTTGTTGTCAGTCTATTGATTGAACATACTTGGTTCTTGCAGTTTTTCTAGCCTGTTATAAAACAACTTTGCTGTGATCACTTTGAGGGTTCTGTAAGGCAGGTGCTGCAAGTGGTGATTTCTCTGTAAGTTCATGCACTATAGGATAACCATGTTCCAAGAGGGAGCTAGAGAGCTATGAAATAATAAACCCCCAGGAACTGTCTGTAAGCCTCTGTTTCTCAGATGAATAAAAATAACCTGTAAATGTTTTTCCCATTTCAACTTTGTTTTTCAGGTGTCTATTGATGGAAATGACACTGTTAGTAGCACAGGAATGATAGGTGAAAGTGAGCAAGATAAAAAAATGCAGGTATGTGCCTAATACAAAATCATTAAGTATATTAATTTCTTTTGTCTTCTCTGCCCATCAAGATGCATGAGAGGGAGCCCTGTAGCCATAAACTAGGGTCTGCTGCTGCCCTTCAGAAGTCACAGATTTCAGACTATACAGATAGATTATATTATCTCACTTTGTTCAAGACCCTGTCACAAGATTTTCAAAGGATCTTCTAATACTTAATGTTTTCTAGGGTTTTTTTCCTGTTAAAAGGTAATTTAAAATTATGTCGGCTTTCTAAGATTTCTCAAGCTCACCTGAATATTTAATCAGTGAGAGTGTGTTTCAGAAGTTCTTTTCCAGAGAAGGACCTGACTTTTGATAGTATTTAAAGCAGAAAGAATGCTGTCTCAATTAATAAATTTCTTCTAAGAAAGACCATTCCAGGCATCTGTCTGGAACTGTTCTCTCTTTGATAATTTACATTGATTCCACTTGCCCTGTTTGGGTCCCTGACATTTATTGCAGGTTTTATAAGAAATCAATAGGTAAGAGTGTTGCTCCTAGAGAATGCTTAAAGAACAGAGAAGTACTTTCATTTCTTTATATGGATCCATGTTGTTAGTACATAGAAGTGTGAAAACATTTCAATGTGAGAAGTTTAACTTCAAAGTTCAAAGGGTAGTGGAAATTACGGGTGCAAGTTACGAAGTCTCAAGGTTTTTTTTTGAGATCCATAAAATTATGTAAGGAAAATAGTATTTGACATTTTAATATATTTTATTAAAGGAAAAGACAAAGAAAAATGTATTCTGGCCTTCAAATATCCAACAAAAATTATAATAAAACCTTTACACCCTCATATGTTCAGATGACAGAATCAAAAATGGAAACGTCACTGCATTGAAAATATGACTTCTCTGGGCAAACCTTTTCGCCTTTTTGCTTAATTTAAAAATAATGAACAAGGAGAAAAAATACCTTCCAAGATTAAAATAGATTACCTGTGAAAGGAATAGTTATAGGCTCACCTCTGACAGCTCAAATTTTGTGTTCTTATTTTTTTACACATTAGGTCCCGCAATATTTAAAGCAGCAGACACTTGACTTTTGCCTGTGTGGCATTGCTGTGGAAGGAGAGAATAGCTAATGCATGCATTATTTACCATGTTGGACTATATTCCAGAAAATGAAATTAAGAAATTCAAAGGGCTTGCACACTTGTAGGTTGGAACAGGGATACATCCCCAATGAAGGGCAAAATTCAAGGAAGAGAGGGATAAAAATCTTTGTTGGTTTTACCTGAAAGTAAGGGCCTGTTAAGCAAAATTACCTGTAACCAGTATCCACCTAAATATTGATTTTGGCCTCAGCCCCAAAGCAAACTGAATGTGGAGGTGGTTTTATCTTATACAAGTTTAGCAACATATGTGCCATATGGAAATGTGCCAATCTTATGGAGCATTATATGTTCCAAAGAAAACAGGATCTGATATTTCAAAAAGGTGTTGAGGCTTAGTCTCAAATTCTGACCCTTATAAGGTGACTACAGTTGGCCTTCAGTTGAAGGGGCCCGAAGCTATCATGTTTAAAATTATAAATCATTCTTATATCTTGATTTAAGTAGATACCTACTGGTAACTCATTCTGTATTAATATATAATATATAAAATAGTCTCATATTTAGATGCAGAATTAAATGGGTGTGTATTCATAAACATTTTAAGTCCACAGGTAACAGAACAGATGTTGTACTGCTGAGTGGTCACTCAGACTTGCATGTGCTTAGTTAGGTGTTTCACCGAAGAAAAGAAGCATAAGACCTCTTTGTGATTTCTACATGGGGAAGACAAAAGACTTTGTGTGCCTAAATGGATATCTCACTATTTCCTTTCAAACCTGTCTTACCCATCTGTTCATAATACACACTGTGGTTACACGATTCTGCTTTCACGTATGCAACAGAAAAATCTGATCCAAGATCTTTGTTTTTCTGCTGTGTTACCTCTCTGAACTCAGGATGCATTTGTCATCTCTTAAACATAGGGAGTTTTAATTTCTATTTATTTATTTTATTTGAAAGTATTTGAAGTACACAGTTCCTCTCAGTAAGTTTCACGTTATTATAAAGGTGCTTTATTTCCACCCCCCCTTTTTGTATCCATCTTAATATTGGAAATATTATGGCTGGTTTTTCCTTGCAGATATCAGCACATTACAGAACTCTTCATTTTCTTTTAAACTTTGGCATAATTGAGCTTTATAGCAGAACTTAGCAAGTAGATACATATTTTTATGTGCTGGAACAACGAAAAAGTAGCAGTAGGTTTACTGATAGAAAAGAAATATTAGAGCTACAGTGCATTAGATGCTACTTTGCATACAGTTGTACCAAAGTGCTTATGTTTGGGCTTCTGCCTCTGTGTTGGGTGTCTATGAATGTTTCTTACATGTCAGCATGTGAAGAAGCCTTTCCAAGGGGCTTCAGTTGCCTTGTGAAGCTATGCTGTATTTTCCTGCTGTCATGCCAGAAAGGAGAGCAGAACCTAGCTCCCATTGTTCCAATTAGCTTGATCAAAATACATGCATGACAGATCAAGTACAAAATGCTTTCCTTCATTTTCAAAAAGTGCTCATTCTAAGGACATTTAATTATTGTTTGGCCTTTCCATTAACTTATCTTTGAAGGTGGTCTGATTTATGGCTAATCTCCCTTAGAAACAGATCTAGTGCCTCAGATGTAAGCTAAGTCTTGTCTGTCTACTAATTTGATTATTTTACCACTGTGCTGATATTTTAAATTATTTGCTATTTGGCTAATTAATGCAAGCTTTTAAATTTGCCAGGTACAAGTAGATTTGCTAGGTAGAGGTAAATATGTTTTACAATTTCAGTCATGAGAATTTGATTTTCAGTGATTTATTTTTGGTTTATTTATTGAGGACTCAGAAATACATGGCATAGCAAAGAGAAACAAGAAACCTGTCAGAAGCAGCTCTGGCTCAATAGCAAAATAAAGTGTGTAACTTCTCTGATCCATTTTGGTTGTTTTTTTAGTGTGTGGTTTGGTTGGGCTTTTTTAAATGTTTTTTTTTTTTTTTTCCTTCTCTTTCACTTAAGATTGTCTTGCAAGGACATGGAACAAGAGTGACTGCGAAATCCCAACAGACTGGAGAGAAAGCCTTTCGCTGTGATTATGATGGCTGTGGAAAACTGTACACAACAGCTCACCATCTTAAGGTGATGAGATGTAAAATGTGCATTGCTACTTTATAGACGTGATTTTTTTTGAAAGATTATGTGGTTAAAAGTAATAGAAATTAAGAGAGGGCCAGTTGCGATGGGGCTGTTTTATCAAGTATTTATTGGATTGATTTTACAGTAATTGGTGGTGCTCAGCTGAGTTTGCTTAGTGTTCTGGATAGATGCAGGTGTGGGATCACATTCAGCTCCTGTATTGCCAGCATGTTGAGGTTGTTTCCACCAGCAGTGTTAGAGAAATTCTGGACCCCAGCATTCACTTTATGAACTTTACACGTATGCATGGTCATGCAAAAATTCCAGTTTTTGAAATATTTCACTATCATGGTACAAAGTGAGACTCTTCAAAACTAATATTCAAAGTGAAAAGCTGGAACATCTTTGATGGCAACTTCTTAATTCACTTCTTTTTTTTAAATTAAGTAAAGGAATTACTGAAATGGTAAATGGTGTAGGGCTGCTCACATTCCAGCTGAGGCTGAGACAATCCCTTGCTGATAAGGTAACCTTGCTGATGAGGTAACCTCCTCACAGTGCTGCCTCATCTCTGACTCAATACAGGAGTCAGTGAGTAGCTGGCTTTATGAGTCACTTGCTAAAAATTCATGTCCTTGCTGTAGAGGTTTCATGCAATATAAGAGGATCATTGGAATGATCCTCAATGGAGTCAAAAATCAGAGAGTGGGCTCTCAGAGCATGTTTGCCTATTGTCTTTAAGGTAGTTGCATGATGGCAACTCTGCATGTGTTTACAGAAGTGTTTTGTGCAAAACTGACTGGAAGGATCAGGTTAAAACTTGGAAAGAGACATCTTTAGTTTTAGGGAAAACATTGTTACCGTATTTCATTATTTTTTCATCACTGATATAAACAGACACTTGAATGTGAATCTTAGTAATGGAAATAAAGTAAGTTGACTTTGAGAATGAACTGTTTCTGTGCTGGAGTAACCAGATACAGCATTTCATTAAGTCACTGTATTGGATGTCAACAGGTGCATGAAAGGTCTCACACAGGAGACAGACCATATCAGTGTGAACATCCTGGATGTGGCAAAGCCTTTGCAACAGGTAATCTTTTGCAGACTAACTCCTCCTGCTTGTTAGTGTTTGTCTGTGAATAAAGTAAATTTTTAGTATTGCTGCACCTAAGTTTAATTACATAGTGTTTGTAAAGGGATTTCAAAATTATGTAATTAAATATTCGCTTCCTTTGCAACAGACTGATGTATGGCTATAAACAGCTCTTTGTTTATAAATACTTTATTTTTGGTCAGAACCATTGTACCACTGTAGTTCAACAATCCTTGCCTTGGACAAGGTTCACTTGAAGGATTGAATACTGTTGGTCTAAATGTTAAGAACTCTCCTGGGTTGGATCATGAAATTGACTTTATTTTAGATGTAAAAGCGAATTAATGCTCAGCTTGGTTCACATGCTTCATACATTTAAAAACATCAAGAATAGGAATTTCAGTTGTCTGGGGGAGAACGCTCTGTGAAATTAAAGAGATTCCATTTTCTTACAGACTTTATTTTGTAGAAATGCATACATCACCTGTGGGTACAAGTGAAATTCAGGTTCATTTTCTAATATGGCTGTTTCAGGCTTCTTTAGTCATTATCTTTTCAGAGAGGTGCTGAAAGAAAAATTTTGGTAAAATTCTTATTGCAAAATAATTTAGAGAGGGCCTGATCCAAAGTTCACTTTAGACTGGTAGAGTTTTTGATGATCATGAGTTTTTAAAAGTAATCTTAAAGAGAATGAGTGGCTGACTGCTTTTGGTTAGCACCTATAGGTATGATTTTACTGCTGACTTCATTAGTGGTATTGTTTTTCCTATGAGCAAATAATTAAATGGCATTTTGATGACAATAGTGGGAAGAGGTAAGAATTAGATGGAATGCAGAGCATATGGCATTTTCTGAAGGCAGAATAAATGTTTGTCCACATTACAATAATTGCAGCATATCCTGCTGAAGGGAAGGAGGAGAAGCATTATAGAAGTGTATTTTCTTCATACATGAAGGATGAAAGAATTTCTACAGTGTTATCCAGAGTTCTGCTGCTCTATAGGGTAGAATGAAGAGCTTGTGAAGAATGAAAGAGCAAATTTTGCTCATCAACATTCCTGATTGGAATGGCAAGCCCAGCTTTTGCTGGTGATGGTTTATGAGTATCCTAATTTGGTGCTTGTGCTATGCTAACCTCCTTTCTGATCTGCAGGGTATGGGTTAAAAAGTCATGTGCGAACACACACCGGTGAAAAGCCTTATCGGTGCACGGAAGAGAATTGCACCAAATCCTTCAAGACTTCAGGAGACCTGCAGAAGCACATTCGAACCCACACAGGTACTATCATCACACATGACTTTTTGGTTAATTCACTTAGGTGGATTTTTAGTTTGTTCTCTTTCCTCATTCTGTGACTTTATACTTAAAAATCAGCCTGTGTATATTCTCTTTCTGAAGCCCAGTGAGCTCAGCAGCATTTCAGCATGGTAAGCAATTACTGCAAATCCAGCATGCTTTTCTTGGAAAAAGTGCTTAAACTTTCACACTGCTATTGCAAATGCACTAACTTTTAGCAGTGCCTCACTTACGTTGTCACTGAGTCACTTGTTGTCTTTACAGTCTCATCTGCAGCTGTAACAGAACAAGGAACTTTTCCTCAATAATGTCTTGCCTTTCAGAAATAGCTTCAGTGTTCCTCAGTTTTGGTGCTTTATTATAACTCGCATGCCAGCTTCATGAGGGTTGATATTCTGAGCTTGTTATCCTGATTTCCCATCTCTGCTTCAGCAGAAAAACAAAAACATCATAGAAAACCAGCTGTTACTAAAACTTGCAAAGGCACAAAAAATAAAATCTTACATTTTGTCTAAAAACATGAAATTGAAAGCCAAACCACAAATTCTAGACAGCACACACTACATTCTGCATAACGGTGAGTGCACACGTGTAAACGAGTTTGCACAATGTCTCCTTTGTGCCTGTGATCTTTCAAAAGAAAAACAACCCTTAAATGTAGGAAGAACAGTCTATCACTTGCTAACCTATTCCATTAAACATATTTATGTCTCTGCTAGAACACTGACAAGTTTTTCTCTGAACTTTCTGAATCCTAACAAGTCAAGAAGAAAAAATCAAAGAAATGGGGGTTTTGATTTTTTTCAAGTTAAAAATAACAGTGGGGGGGGGTGGGATGTCAATACAGGCAATAAAAATTGTAAAACCTCAAGATTACATTAAGATATTTTTGCTTTTTTGGGCTTCCATACACAAAGAGAATCTGTTTGGATTAGTGCTGTCTTGATTTTTAAACATCAGGATGAATATGTGTCATCTCTCAATTCTAGAAGAGAGCTGTTGATAAGTACTGCATCCAGTACAGACTGAAATGAAAGGTTTCTGTAGTACGAACAACTTCCTTAGCTGTGGACTGTTTTATTTACTTCTTTATGGCCAAAGAAGTTGTGTGGTAATTTAATCTCTCTGTTTAGCAGTTGAGACAAAAGACTTGAGCCAGCGCTATGTAACCTACCCACCTGAACAATATTAGTGATAGAATCATAATCTCCCAGCAGTCTCAGGGGACGGAGTGCAGGGAAGTCTTATTTTAGATTTATGACTGTTTTCAGGAAGCTAAAGAATGAGAAGAAAATTGCAGCAACTCTTTTGTTCAGGAGGATGGAGCAGTGTATGCTTATGCCTTAGGCAAGCTACAGCTGTGCACACGATGGAGGCAGGTCTGGGCTCTCCCACTTCCCCTCCAAGACTCAGAAACCTTTCCCTTCCTTTGGTAGGTAGATCAGGGTGAACACTTCCTTCATTTTCTGCTTCTTTTAACCAGCTTTCTTCGAGTAGCAGTCAAGTCTCACTTTCAGTGCCGTGAAATGCTTGCCCCGGATTTCTCCGTGACTTGCCCAGGCTCAACTCTGGGATCAGAAAAGCTGCTATGGATGGCACCTCGTGCTGCAGTGGGGTAGAGCTTTAAGGCCTTGCATTTCCAGTGTTGGAATTCTCTGTCACCTGGAAACAGGTCGCTTTGCTAGAAAGTGCATTAGAATTTGAAAAGGCCCCTTCAGGGACCGGTAGGGTGACATTCCTGCGGGCATTGTTTCAGAGTGATCTGTTTTGGTTTCTAGTGCAGGGTCTGTTGCTGGGTGGGGTTGGCTCTGCAACCCCGCTGCTTTCAGACGTGTTTGGGGTCCTGGCTGAAGCAAGGATTAGGGGAGCCATGGTAACACAACACTGAGGCGTGTAGGGAAATACACACTGCCTTGGCAGGAAGGTGGAAAACCTTCCCAAAACAGCTGCCCGAAGGAGTGAATAGTAGTGTCCTCTGCCAAGGAGCAAACTGCTTTGGAGTATCGTGGTATTACTGTCTACCAGGACTTGTTCTTTTATTTTTAAGTACCTAATGTTGTATCTGTAGTGGTGTTCTGCTCTCTCTTGCTCTCAGATTCTGCTCTTTGGTAAGCACTACAGTGTGTGGAATGTACTTGGCTCTAGAAGTGGGAAATTACACCAGGACAGCCTGTCACTGGCTCGAACATCCCCAAATTTAACCCCCTTTGCTCTCCTTCTCCATGTGCTTTGATAGATCTGAAAGGTCAGGGTTATTGGAGTATTTTTGGTTGGCCTTGTCTACTATTCACAGTGAAATGGTTTGGTACAGTGATGTAAGTTATTGTGTTTAAACTTATATTACATTAATAGACTTAGTTTAAAAGAACCTGTATTTGTGATTTGCTTTATTTTGGGGGTTTGAAACTTGGGTTTCACGGCTGCCTCTCTTTAAAAAGTTTGTTCTTTGTTAAGGTTAAGAGCTTTCTATAACAAGTTTTACTAATCCATGTTCATCCTGGTTATATGTTAAATCATGAAGGTATTTTTTCATTTTAAGAATTAACAATTGACAAATGTCAGTGGTATGATACACCTGGTTTGGATAATATATGTATGAATTGGGGAGGCTGTTTAATAGTTGTTAGATTTTGCGCTGATCTGTGTGGATTATGGGCTAATCTGTGTGGAAGATGATCCAAGCAACTGAGTCTATTCTATATATGTTAAAGTACTAATCTAAATGCTTCATAATTTACCTTACAGACTGTATGATTTTCGTGAATTTTGCCAGTTTTGGCTAAACTAGAACACTGGACAGTGGCATATTCATGGTATTTCCAACTGAGGATCTCAAAGATAGACTGAATGTGGGAATCTAAAGCTACCTAATTCTAAGTGTAATTTAGGATTTTCATTCTTTTATAACTTTTGCATGTGCACCTTTTCTTGTCTTTTTTTGCAGGTGAAAGGCCCTTTAAGTGTCCCTTTGAAGGATGTGGCAGGTCATTCACAACCTCTAATATTAGAAAGGTTCACATCAGGACACACACAGGCGAAAGGCCTTATTACTGTACAGAACCAGGATGTGGGAGAGCTTTTGCCAGTGCAACTAATTACAAGAATCATGTGAGAATACACACAGGTATATGAGTGATTTATTGTATTTTGAAGTGGAATCTGCTTGGGAGAGGCTGTGTCATTCTCCTTGTGAACAATGTTTTGGTGTTCTAATTGGGTATAGTCATGTTTATATGACTTGGCTTGGTACTTGTGTTTGGGCCTCCTCTCCCCTCAGCTGAGGATACTTAAGCAGTCAGATTTGCCACCTTGTTGTCAAGGCAGAATAATTTTGGTTTGGATGCAAAGTTTTTTAAACTGGATGTTGGGCTAAATCCTTGATATGATTCTGAGGCATGCCTCCCTTGTGAGCTGTTTCTTAAATAAATACCAGCAAAGGACAAGTCTGAGTTTAACTTTGGCTCACTTTTATGAATCACCCTTTCATCCCAGCTGTATTTTCCTTGCTGCTGGAACTGTGGTCAAAACTTCCTTTTTTATAGACTTTGTGTGAAAGTACCTATCCAACTTGATTTTCAGGGTTAGTGAGCAGAAATAATAAGCACAAATTTGAAGAGTCTAAAATATAAAAGCCAGTGATAGCCATATCATCTTGGTAGCATTATAGATTTTATAGAAACACAGACAAACTACATAGAGAGATCTTTTGTATCTCAGTTTATATTGTTTGTTTACAATTTAATTTGGACACTTGTTTCATTGATTTTTAAATGAAAGGTGTTTCTATATGAAGCCATAACTGTTTATACACATTCTTCTTCCTGTGGATTTCTTCAGAAATTTAAAAACTCAAAAGTGATACTAGTCAATCAACATATCTGATCATTGAGGAAAAGTATGGGGCTTCCAGTAATAAAAGAACAAAATTCTCAGTACAATAACAAACTGAAATTGCATCTTTCAGCCTGTATCATTCTGTCTTCATCAGAAGGATGTTTTAGATGGAGTGATAGGGAAAAAAATGGGCCTAATTTGTACAGCCAGTAGTTCTTAAAAATAGACAGTAAGAGGTTGCATTGATGAACTTTGTGAGGTTGAGCTTCTCTGTTGCCTTTGAAATTAAGGTGTGGTTGGTAATGAAGGTGTGTCCCTAAATATCATTTGCTGGTAATTTTTCCTGCGTATCCTGAATAAAGTTCTTTTTCCCTGTTGTTTTCCCATGCAGGGGAGAAGCCCTATGTCTGTACAGTTCCTGGCTGTGATAAACGTTTCACAGAGTATTCCAGTTTATACAAACATCATGTTGTACACACTCATTCCAAACCATACAACTGCAATCACTGCGGCAAGACCTACAAGCAGATCTCCACCCTTGCTATGCACAAACGGACAGCGCACAACGACACAGAGCCCATTGAGGAAGAACAAGAGGCTTTCTTTGAGCCACCTCCAGGTTAGAATTTCAGTCTTTGAATCTCTTGTTGTTAAAAAGGAAAAAAAAAAGGGGGCTGGTATTTTGCTGGTCGTTTTTGATAGCCAAGGAAATTAAAGTACAGATAAAAAGGTGAAGTACTTAATAAAATTAACTTGATTTCTCTGTAAGCCCTTTTAGGGTGGTAGGCAACTTTTAAACAGAAATGCCAGGAGTAAATGGCCAGGTAATAAACTCATTTATAGCAGTCATGGGGTTAAGACAGAAATTTGAGTTGCAGTCTCAGCAAACCTGCTAAAAACACGAATGCGGGGAAGGGACCAGAGAGAATCTAAGTGATCACAACCTGCTGGATTTTTGTTACGGATTTTTCGAAGAGTAAACATGTAACACCATGGCTGGTGACAAATCTTTTGTGTGGGAGTAAAGGCGCTGCCTTGAGAAAAAAATCTGGTTTTGCAGCACAGTGATATGGGCTAATTCTGCTGTGGTTTAGAGCAGTTTCTGTGAACTGTCCTAGAGGCAGAGATGAAAATGAGCTGCTGTGCTGCAGTACTCCTCAGGGTATGCTGCTCCTGCTACCATGAATATTGAATCCTATGACTATGAAAGATCAGACTGAAGGAAATACTGTGATACGACAAACACCACATGTCAAATTGTGATTTTTAGATGTGACTGAAGATTGGAAATATCCACACAAACTGTTTTGGTTAGAAAAGTTGTTTTGCTACATGTTCATGGGAAACTGCACTGAATGCCTAAAGCACGCTTGCTATAGCCTAATTCTTTCTTTTAAAGGAATGATAAGATTCATTTGCTGAGGTTAAACATTTATCAAGATAATGAACTTACTTAAATCTTCACACAAAGGCATCGCTGTGTTCTTCTGTATGTTTGTTAATTAATAACTTCTTAAAAAAAAAATCCAGTTGTGTTTGCATGGAGAGGTTAACATTTAGTGAATTAATTAGAAATATTTGTCACATTTTAATATTTTCTTATAAACTAAATGTACAGCTTATTTATATGTAGTACTTATGTGTCTTAAAAACTCATTGCCAGAAGATTATACCCTGTGTTCCCAAAATAAGGCTTCCTGACTTGCTTCTAGTACCTTTCCTTCTTTTATTTTTCTCATCTTTGCACAAAATTTTTCTGTTGGAGTGTTTAAAACTTTCAAACAAGACTGGAACTTAATCCTTCCTCTCCTGGGAGCATTTAGAGTATGTAAAATATCGTTTTGCCTTCTTTGTATCCAATAGGTCAAGGTGAAGATGTGCTCAAAGGCTCCCAGATCACCTACGTGACAGGTGTAGAGGGAGAAGATGTCATTTCTGCGCAGGTTGCTACAGTTACTCAGTCAGGATTAGGCCAACAAGTAGCATTAATATCCCAGGATGGAACCCAACATGTAAGTAACCACAGTGTTCAAGTGCTGACAAAACTGTGCTGAGAATTGAGGCACATGTTTGCAGCTTCTCCATGGGCTTTCTGAAATCAGGTAGGAGTCTTGATAAATATGTCTGTGGGTTTCTTAAGGAAAGAAGCTTCTTTGGAGCTGTGTCAGGATACGTTTAGGGTTGTGCCTCCTGTGGAATACCAAAGTGAAACCATATTCTGACACGCAAAACTGTATTAATACAAAGTTAGGAGTTTGGTGTTTCCTTATTATCTTTGTCACTCCGAAAACGGCTGTTTTAACAATTGCTATATACACAGCCTGTTTCTGAGGTTTCTCAGAGTTCCCAGATTATGCTAATAATATCTGATGGGCATCTTCACTGTCTTGTGTGCACACACTTCGGCAAGGTTGAGGGGTGCAAAGTCTTTTCAGTCCAGGTGCTTCCTTTACAAGCAGTCTGGATGGTAGTGTGCAGTTCTTACCATTTTTAACACAAACTAAACAATAAGGAATGCTTTGATACTATTTTCTACTTGGAAATTCCTATGGCTGTATTTTTTTAAGGATTTCCATGTATATATATTTGTAATGATTTCATTTGAAATTTCTTTGGAAGAGAATTTCAGCACAACTCTTTTGATTCACTATGGCACTATATTGAAGGCATACGGGAAAAAGTTTCTATCTCAGCTGACAGGACAGCAGAAATTCCAGTAACATATGAAAGATATATTCTGAATTCGAACAAAAAATGAAATATTCAAGGGGGCTGTTATGTCCAGCTCTGGACATTGCAGCAATACTAAGTAACTGGTATTTTTACCCCCTAAAATGAAGGCTTGCAGAAGGGTTGACATAGAGTTCTCGCATTTAATGAAATTATCCTTCAGCTTGAATTCTGTTCTGGGATTTATTACTTTGTAAATCAGACATCAAATTACATATCTGATACCCTAATGCATTTGTACTGGAGACATCAGTAAATTATGTCGTTAATTTGTTACAGATTTTTCACTTGTGGTTTAAATTCTAAGTCTTCATAGGCCTCTTTAGTATTTCCATCAAGATCAAAGCATATCAGGTGGTACCACCTTGAAATCTCATTGACCTCTATGTAAAACACATACATAGATAATCTATTATGCGTTTATTTGGGATATTCTCTGATTAACATGGAGTTGTAGGCTCTGGGATTAGGTGTGCAACCTCTTTCTTACTACTGAGAGCCATATTCTTTTCTCTAAACAGGTAAGTGTATCTAAAAGGTCATGAACTGATAGATCCCATCAGTGAGGCAGATGGAATGAGGGCTCTGACTTGAGCAGCAATCCAACCCTTTTTTTGCCTCAGGAGTTGCTCTGTGTTCTAGGTGAACATATCCCAGGCAGACATGCAGGCCATCGGCAATACCATCACCATGGTGACACAAGATGGCACCACCATCACAGTCCCTGCCCACGACGCCGTCATCTCCTCTGCAGGAACGCATTCCGTAGCGATGGTCACTGCAGAGGGCACCGAGGGACAGCAGGTGAGACACTGGCCTGCATTTGTGGTGTAAAGTCCTTTAGGAGCTGCTATAAAGTATCACCTGAGCCATCACAGCAGCATATTCCCCTCATAACCATCTGATGCGTTCTACTCCTGTGCTATACATCAGCAGATGGCAAAATGTTTTTAAAACAATTGGGCACCAACAAAAACTGCTGAGGTACCAGTCCAGTAATTGGCTTAGGTGTATGTCAAATAAGACCTAGAAATGCCAACCATTTTCCCCAAAGTCACATAGTAAATGAGTGGCAGAACTAAGAATAGAATCCAGTATAAAGTGCAATTTCATTGGTTAATATTATGGGACTGTAATTTATTTGGCAGATGGGAAATACTTGTGTAAGTATATAGCTGTGAGTTGGTTTTTAATATACAGATAAAACAGCTAACTTTTTCGTAGAAATATGTTGATAAAATCTCTTAGTTAAAATGCATTCTGCTGTTCTAAAATTGCACCACATGAAAATGAAGATACTTATTAATCCCTGTGTAGATAATCACAGGTCTGCAGGTGCATTTATTGAATTGCTGCAGTCCTGAGGATATTTGTATTTTAAGAGCTAGTAGATGACTTAGAGAACAGAATGGTGGCAACCTTTCTTTTGCACAAATACAATTATGCTCATGAGCAATCACAGCTCTGAATGTAACTGTGAAGGCAGTGGTGGTACAAGGTCAGGAGCAGGAACAGATCTGCCATGCAGGTGATTCTCTCTCTTTGGTCTCAAAGGTTGCTATTGTGGCCCAGGATTTGGCAGCGTTTCATAGTGCCTCCTCAGAAATGGGACACCAGCAGCACGGACACCATCTAGTGACTACAGAAACTAGACCTGTTACATTGTTGGCCACATCCAATGGGACACAAATTGCAGTACAGGTAAGATGGGGATAAATGTTTTTTTGGAGTGTTTCTTACTTCTAGACCTAGAAGCTCTTGGTCAGGTAACAAAATTATTCGAGTAAGCTTGGTTTCCCTGAATAAAAATAGCCCACAACCATATGATCTCATATTTAAAATAATTATAGGGTTAGGAAGAGGTATAATCAGCATCTAATTTTCCAGATCTACTTGTAGAACTCCTAAAAAAGGGGAAGGCCAAACTTCAGGTCAACTGAGTTGTTCATGGAGTCACAGGTTTTCAGTAAAAAAGTGCTTTTATTCATCCTTCAGCTTTACATATAGAGTTGACGCACACAAAGCCAAACTCTCAAGGGTAAATTGCTATGAACTTACAACGAGCGAATTTGTTATTTGAACCTTGAAATGCTAATACCAAAATAGTGCAAAGTTATATAGAAAGATTAATAATCAGAAATCTCTGGAAATAGTGACCTTCTGTTATGTGCCAAACCAGCACAGTCCAAGCAGTCTCTGTAAATAGTTCCTCACTTTGTTCAAACACTGTCAGGAAAAGGTAATTTCTAGGTATGAAAGAGCTCTTAAAAGCTCAGATTGAAAGGAATAGTATTAATATCCTCAAGCAGAAATGAGAGATTGTTATTTTACCCTTTGTAAATGGAAAGTAGCAAGTCAGATGCTGCTTGAAAAAGCAATGAAAGCTGAGAAGCTCTACATTCTGAAGTCCTCTCTTTTGAGCTAAGTTGGCAGTAATCAAAACTGCATGTAAGAGAAACCATATCAAAAGGCAATTGTTTGCATGAAGCAAGAGAAAAAGTAACTTGCACCCTCAGACGTGGGTCCTTTGAATGAAAGGAAAACAGGCACACTCTGCACATGCCCCTCTTCTGTTACCAGAAGTGGAGCATTTGGTTAAGTCTCTTTAATTAAAGTTAAAATACACAAATAGAAGAGAAAGAATTCAAAATTAAAATACTGTTAATTATTCCTGAGGTTTTGATTGGCTTTTCTTTTGTACTTTGATACTAATGAATTAATCCATTTGGTTTCTAACTACTGGTAAAGCCAGTAGCCTGATAGTCTGATTGAAGCTGTAATGAGGTGGTAACAGAGATCTTGATTTGAGTGGCTCCAGAACATACAGTGACTGTAAAAATAACAAGTGATACTTAGAACTGTCCAATTAGGTCAGACAATCTGGTGTTACCTTTCACATTCTCATGCGTGTTTCTCCTGAGCCAATACGTAATGGCCAGCTTTACGTGTTTTTGTGAGGTTGAGGTTGTCTTCAGTGTTCGCATGAACATATTATAAAACTCCTTGGATTCCTTCCCAAAATTGTGTCAAGTTGTCTTTATCCGGGCTTGGTTATGTTGCTTCTGGTAGTACCAGATACATTGATGGCTTTGTAATTGCAGCTACAAGATAATTCCCTCTCTAAACTACCTGTAGAATCAGCGTCATCACAACAGCTTTTTAATACGGTTGGGATTCTGCAATAAATGGACACTTTTTCTGTAAATTAGTGCCATATGATGTTCTAAAGAGCTGACTTTCTGATAGAGAGTTAAGAAAAACGAAGATGTTTGTTTGCTTTACCAGTGATAAAATGTGACTTCTGCAAGCCTTGTCTGAGCTTTGTAATATCTGCCAAGTTGAAATATCACCCACTTTGTGGGTCATGAAGTGTGTTTATCATGCAGCAGTTCTTTGAAGCAAATGTATTTGGTAGTTACATAGAAACTCAGTTTAATCTCCTATCAGCACCTATCTTAATTGTCATGCTGATTAGATAGCTGCTGGTATATATTACCCAGGAGAGGTGTGACAATGGTGATCACACTTATTTGGGCTGAAGTATTGTTTGATATCTAGATCTTTGCTTTCAGATATTTTTTGATGCATTTATTATCCACGTGTTAACGTTTTGGATTTATTTCTGTCTAAATGCATTTGTTTCAGCTTGGAGAACAACAGTCTCTGGAAGAAGCCATTAGAATAGCCTCCAGAATACAGCAGGGTGAAACACCAGGGATTGATGATTAACTTCTAAAGCTGCTACCAGAACAATAGAGTGAAAGCTATTTTATTTTCAACCAACAAAGGTCCATGCCAGCAGCAGCCCATAAAAACTTTGAAGTCCCCCCCACTCACTGATACTGTGTACACATTTTATGCAAGAGTGAAGAACATTTTCTAAGTTTTGTGTACATAACCCTTGGAATGGACTGACATCATCGACTTCCAACCGTTGTATTCAGGAATATGGAATTAGGAGTATATAGTAGACTTCCTTGTTATCCTTCCATCAGATTTCAGACTGGTCTACAAGCAAGTGAAAAATAGAAATATTGGAATTCATTTTTAATGTCGTACAAATAATGAAGGCATTACTGAAGATTTCAGCTGTTTAAATAACCATTTCAGGAACCCTTACAAGTAATAAAGGCAACAAAGCCTTTTTAAATTGCATTCCATCAATGGAAAAGTCTTGGATTTTGAGCCTACTACTGTAAATCTTCGTATTTTGATTTGTTTCATACAGATTTGAATACCCTTTAGATTACCTACCCCATCTCATTCATTGTAAATACAGACTGTTAATGCTGGAAGTGCTAATTATATTATCTTTAAATTGGATTATGTACAAAGAACTGGTTGTTCAATATTAAAGAAAGTAAATCTAATGATTTTGTTTCTTTACATATTTTACTTAAGATGTTACTCTCAAATTATTATGCAATAAAATATAGCAAGATTGTATTGTTTAGATAGGATGATATTGTCGTGTGACGTATTGTTTTACTTCTTACTGAGACTGAAGTTCAAATTATTTATTTACGGCCTTGTATAAATTTTTCCAAAGTTTATTTATCATAAACTTAATTTTTTGACATTAATTTTGATCGTATTCCACTATAGTGTATTAAGCAATTACTGGTAATAGTTATTTCAGACATTCTAAAACACTACAAAATGATTTCCACTAAAAGGTGAAGTTACCCATTTTCGAGAGAAATATTTTCAAACGGTGCATTTGCAGCAAAAGTACAAGTATTAATGGTCTATTTTCAACAGTTCTGAGTGCCTGCTGCTACTATTCAGTACCTAGGATGTGCTGATAATCAGTGCTTTTGAAAATCAGGACACAAGTTACTAGAAAAAAGGGATTAATGATGATGTAAGTACAATGCTCCTCTCCAACTATCATTCTGTAAAGGAAAAACATCCATTGTAGATATGTCTAACACATACAGCAAAATGTAACTTCCAATTTTTTTATATGAAGAAGTGTTTTTACTCTTGTCTTGTTAGCAAGCTGGTTAAGCAAGCTAAAATTTTTTGGCCTCCTCTAAGATTCAGTGCTTATTTTAGATTAGCATCAAGACCACTTCTGGAATTGAAGCCTCACCTTTTGCCTTCTCAAGGGAAGGACTGAACATCTTCTGGACAAAATCTTAATTAAGTAATCCCAAGTATTGTGAGGTACATATTTTACATAAAAAAATAAAGTCCATAACTTAGTAGCTTGAGGTATTTGGCCTGAGAAAGGCCAAGTTTGAATAGAATGAGCCAATTTATTGTGAATTACTGTATCAGTGTGGGTTGCAGCCTTTTATGTTTTCTACACAGAGGCCAACTGTAAAGTGCAGTGAGAGAATACAATTCTGTGGGATAGATGAGGACAAAGCAAAGGTTATTCTTTGCATAAATTAGAAAGTAAAACTTGGAAACATTTAGGTTGTCTGTAACTTTTGTATAGGATTGAGGTTGCTTGCTCACTTAGGTGGCAGTTTTCCTGAAATGTTGTAAATCTTGATATCCCATGGAGATAAATGTACTATGCAAGGAGGATTAATTGCCTGTCAACTAGATCAGTTTCTTAGTACTTCTCACCTTTTAGAAATTAAAGTTGTATCATTTGACATGAATGTTCAAGGTATTTTTTTTTCTTAAATTTCATTGCTAATAGTTTCTGGAAACGGTGGCTGGAATGGTGGCTTTGACTTAGCAAAGAAATAACTTCAGTTCTCACTTCTCATTTCCCAGGACTTTCTCTGAGCACTGTACAAATGTGAGTATTCTTTCTCTTTCATACAAGTTGGTTTGCTGCAAGGTGTTCATTCACAACCAGCTCTGGCAGGAAAAGCTGTAGTATTTTTAAATTATTTCTGTGACTGTTACTTTACCAGTTACTCCTGCAAAACTCCCAAGTCAAAGGTTGTGCTTCCATGTTTTGCTAGCTGCCTCTACAAAGGAAAACTTACTGAATAAATAAGATAGAGTGACTTAGCTTAGTGTTTAAAGAGAAGCTGCGGTGATTATGTGTGCCTTAGCTGCAAGGCCTGCCTTCAAAACAGACTTGTCTTTGGCATGGAGAGATCTTGGTGATTTTTCCCTCCTACTTCCATTCAGACAGGAGTGGAAGGAGCTGGTTTGGTAAGCTGATGCTGCGTGTTGGCATTGGAAGGTCCTATTGTGGAGTTTTAGACAGGACAAGGTCAGGCTAGATAGATAAGAAAACTGGCAAAACAAAATAGATTTCAGGAGGAGGAAGCAAATAGGACAGAAAGGACTGGGTGTTTGGCAGTAGAAATCGATATACTTAATCCACAGATTTTACCCCTCTTCTGAAAATTGTTTCAAAGGGAATGCTTTGGCACACTAGAAAGAAGTAACTTGTAAAAGATGAACCCTGTAAAGTACATCAGCTCGGTATGTCATTGCCTCTTACAAATTGACTCCCGCATTTCAGGCACAATTTTTCTCTTGCATTTGAATTCTGGGCCTATACCAATTCTCCCCATAAAGGAATAAGCCCCAAGTCTCTCCAGACCTCGCAGTCAACTTTTCCCGTTTAAGTATTTCTACAGTTCTTCCCCCTATGGTGGGCTTTGCTTTACTGTAGTTCAGTGCCTCTCCTGACAGTAGAAGAGGGCATTACGTTCGGTGCTCCAGGCTGACGACCTATTGTGCCAGACACACTCCGCATAACAACAGGACGGCTTTTACCCTAAAGGGCTAATGGTTTTCATAAGAGTAAATCCTGCTGTAAACAGCCCTCGTCCCTGGGGTGCGATTAACCCCAGCTCAGCTGACCGATACCGCAGATACTCGGTGTGAGACAGGCACGTGGTTCTGCTCAGCACACAAGGGAAGGACGGGGCTCACGGACCTGATAAAGAACGGCTGAGCTTGGAAGGCCGTTCTTCCTAAAGTTTACTCTAGTTCCTGACCCTTCTAACCCCTCAACCACTGCCGGGGTTTGTCTGACTGGCTGCTCTGGTTTCTGCGAGGGTTGTGCTGTAGCAGAGGAATCCCTCCGCATTGCTGTGTTCTTCCCAGTGCAGTCAGGGAGTCCCGGGGACGGGAAGCCATTTAATCGATATTTAGCCACCGAGGAAAGACGGTGTGGAGTAAAGATCTGATCAAAAGTATTTCTGAATCTGGCAACTCCAGCTCTACAGCTGTTGAGATTTGTCAGACTCTACACCTTAGGCTTGACCATAGCTACTACTTACCAAGATGCAGAAGTGCCCTATAACAAGCCTATTCCAGTCACTCTTAGTTTGTCATTGCATGAAAACAAATTTTCTGTTAAATTTTCTGTGTAGTTTTCAACCAGCACCAGTGAAATTTCACTAATAGTTAGTTGGGTGGGATGCAAACTGGTTTTCTTAAGCAGTAAGGTGTTAAGAGACTGAATGACAGGTAACTTGTGTCCTGTTCAGCAATTAATTAACAGTTGTTCGAAGCTTTTAAAAATGTATTTATTCAGTATCCATCATTTTTGTCTTGAAAAAAATGGAAATTGCCTTGTCTTTGCAGATGCATAAAATCAAACTTCAGCTCATTGTTTAATATAAGGTACTCTTATTATTCTATTTGCAACGTATAAATTTGAATACCATATTTCCCAAAAGTATCTTGTGCTCTATTGATAAAAACCTCCTAAAGCATAGGCACCTATGACAACAAAACAAAAAAATCAAGAGCCGTTTTCAGTTCTTTTGTTGTAAATAGTACATTACATTCAAAGTGAGGCACAGAAGCAAGCATTTTTCCTTGTTGTGTTATGTGTATTGTAAAATGTCCCATCAGTTTAGCATTCCTTTGATTCTGTTTTTCATTCTGCTGGTGAAGTTCACTTGGCCAAAGGAAAATCTAACAATCTCATTAGGCCATCACCATTAGCACTAAGTGGCTGACACCTTATTCCTATCAGGAATGGGCTGATACCAGACTTTTTCAACTTTTTCAACTCAATTCAAAGCAGACTTTAATTATTCCAATAAACATACAAGCTTATATCAATTATCCCAATAAACATAGATGCCTATATCAACAAGTGAGCACTTTGTCCTACACAGTCTGTATGTTTATCTCTGTTGGAAATGTGACCCCCTTAAATCCAATCCATTTTAGGGTCTGAAACACTAAGAAATTTTCTCTGGATTATTACTTTTCTGTTTAATTATTTGCAGCATTTTGCTCAGAGCAATGACAAACAATTTACACTTTCAGGGCACAAGTAATTGTGTGGAACCTTTTCTATAACAAAAAAATATGTTGTTGTCAGAATTCCAGTGTTTTACCCTTTCTTTTGTTTAAATCCATCATCAGCCTTTAGGCTGATTGGCTGCTGCTTTTTACTTATTTTTCAAGGGAGTTTTAGACTTTCCATCATGTTACTGCTTGGCTCTGTGGAATTTGCTGAGAAGTTCCTGAACCGGCATCTTAGTGAGGCAAGACAAGGAAAAGAGGGTGACTTCCCAACATCTGGTAGGTCTGCTGGCATAACTACCACATGGATGTAAAAAGCTCCTGGAGGTACGACAATGGTCCAAAGCTACAATTCCAGTGGGCATTTTTCTCTGGTGTAGGGCTAATTCAAATTGGAATATAGATTGCAATGACTGAAAAGTCAGAAAGTGCAAGAATGGTTTGTGGGACAGACACGGGATTGGCTGCTTTTTGTTTTTAAACAGATGCATTCAAGACAGTAAGAGACAGATTTTTGAATGTATGCAGGTTCCTAAAGCCAGTGTTAGTGAAAAGTCTCAGCTTCTTAAAACACTCTTACTAGGCTTTTATCTTTTTATCTGCACGCCTAAAACTGTTTGCAAAATGTTTTACCTTAAATGATGTGCATAAGAGATTATTACAAGATTTGTAGATTTGAAAAGAGGCAGAGTAGCTCTTCTATGGTTTTGCATGTTCCCTGAAGGAGGAAAAGGAAAGAGGTTAATGATACAGGTAAATTAGTAGTGTAGTGACTACTTAGTTTCTGTGCATTAGACATTCTGAAGTTTTTAACTGCTGGTACAAAATCTTTCTATTTTGATCGTTTTAACTTGTCCTTAACAGAAGAACAGGACATTCTAGTTGTACTGTTTCAGTCATGGCAATCATTCTGTCTCTTCCACTTTTCAGATGTTTTGGAGGAAATTTCTTACCTGAATACAAGTCTTGGGAACAGATTGTTTTGCCATTTTCTTGTTAAGCAGAATTCAAGTGTTAAAGAGGCAGACATAGAGGCAAAAAGGGAGTCACTAAAACCTGTCATGAGTGTGTGCTCTCATAGTCATAGAGAATTATTGAATTGTCTGTGACTGCTTGGCACAACCTGTACTTTTTTAACCTACTTTGTGCATTTTAACTTATGAATACCTTCAGATCTTCCCTGAAATTCCTAGGTTTTGGATTCAGAAGCTGTTCTTTACTTTGTGGAAACTGTGGTGCTGTTTAATTCCCCTTTCTATTCTCTACCTTGTTCTCTTGCAGTTATTATTTAGAGTTCCTGGATGAATACATCCCTGAGAAATATTCTCTCTGCTTGCAGACTATAAAGAGAACAAGGACTGGCAGCCTCACCTATTGGCATGTCTTTGGATATACAAAGTCCATTTTTGATGGGAAACTCATCTAACTCTGGACCTTGTAATGAAGAGAAAGAGGTTGCCAGCTAACAGCAGCTGTTAGCAGCACAACCCCAGATAAAATAATCTTCAAACTGCTCACCTTTAGGCTTTCAGTGGCCCAGAGACAACAATTCCCAGCTGGCACACTCCCACTGAGACCTGTTGCCCCTGTATATGCCAGTTCTTGTGTGAACACTGGAATGCCATCAGTGGCACTGGTGATAAGCACACTGGTCCCTGGCTACCTGCTGAAAACCAAGACAAAAGCAGGGAAAACAGCAAAGATCTATCTCTGCTCTCAGTTCTCCACCAACAGCCTTGGTGCAGGTGGCTGTAGTGTTTCTGTTTTCTGCAAAAGCAACTTGACCTTCTTCCTCTTCTGCTTTTTCACTCTATTTGTGCCTCTCATAATAAGGTGAACTTTCATAACTGCTGGCTCAGGTAGAATGGGTTTTATCCAGATTTTGGTAGAACTCTTCCAATTTGATGAAAGTGGTTTTGGAGGATTACAGATGAGCTTGCAAGTGCAGGAATCCTGCCAAGATGGCAATGTCTCCACTTTTGTGGCAATTCTGACAGCCAGACAAATTGACCATTGTTCTATTTCTTCCCCATTTATCATTATTTGAGTTCCCCTACTACCCACAAAAGTTGGAAACAATGGTTTCCTTGAGCTTGAAAACTCGTAGTCAAAAGCAGTTGTTTGTCTGTGAGTGTGTGCTGCTCTAGATAAGTATTTCTGGTAGCAAAATCTTCAGTGCACCATAAAAACAAGTAGTATAAAAAAAAAAAAAAAGAAGCCGATTTTGCAAATATATCCTGAAAACCGTTAAACTGCTCAAACTTGTAAGAGTATCAGTCAGGCACTGCCTGGACATCAGTTCATGTGCTGTTACATCTATTTGAAGCATCAGGGCTTGAGTCTGCAAGATGTGTAGCAGCTCAAAAGGTGCAATTTAATCAGCTGCAGAGAATTTGGGATGAATTTGGCTCTGAGAGTGTGGCACAGTGGAAGCCTGCAGAGCCCCTCCTTGCTCAGCTCTCTTCCTCCTGTGTCCATTGCTCAAGTGCTCTCTGGAGGGAATTGGCTCTGTGGGGCTCTTTAACCAGGCTATTCTAGGGCTCCTAATGCTAATTACAGGTGTGACAGGGGAGCAGAGTTGCCACACTCTGTCTGGGCAAAAATCATCTCTTCAATACAACTGTTCATGGTCCCGTCAGACTCTACAGCAAGAGAACAACAGATGCAAGTTCAGAGCAGCACGTATGTAGAGCCTGTGAATCCTTACATAGCAGCTATGCATTTTTGAGGTACCTATTTATTCAATACTTCCCTTTCTTAATCGCTTTCAGATTGGAAATAAACCTTCTTTTAATATCATTGTGTTACTGTTGTTTCCTTATTTCTCTGTTTTTCCTTTTTTCTCCTATCTGTCTTCTCTTCAGAAATTCTTCTCTGCACTTTATTTTGTCCCACTCAACTGTTCCAGTGATTAGCAATTCATTGGTTAAACTCAATTACAACAGGGCCTCTGAACCTCAGTTTGCTACTTGCTCTCACTAAATACCTGTGTCTGTAGACTCCAGAAAGTAGTGCAGCATCAGTTACATTTAGGTTGATTTTGGGAAGGAAACTGCAGCTTTGACATTAGAGGGGGAGGGATTTATTCAAAGCTTACAGTCTTTAAACTTTTTCAAAGAAAAGGAAACTTCATATATGACTGAAGCAAGCCACAGATAGTGGCTGGGAAGTTTTGAGTCACTTTATAAGAATTACTTTGCATCTCCTGTGGGCTCTGAACTGAGAAAGAGGTGGAGATTGTATTTTTAAATAGCGTTCTCTTACATCATCTGTTCTAAAATTTGAATGCTTCAGTTAGTACTTGCTATACAGTGCATCTCGTTTTTTAAAAATGAATATTTTAATGGAATATTACTGTGATTCTAAATTATTGTACACCAAGTGTGTTTACACTTGGCTTGATATAGCCCTGTCTCTGTCCCACTTTCAAAAGTTATGTTGGCTACTTTCAATTTTCTGAAACTAGTTTTCAGTTTTCTCCAAAATGCAAGTCTCAGAATTTCTGTTCCTGTGGTTCATCACTGTTTGTCCTGAAAACAGAACAGCTTTCTGCAAAGAAACAGGGAGTTTCAGACAGAAGAGGTTAAAAAAGGCGGAATTGCTAGCACAAGTGGAGTACGGGACACTGAGGTCCCCGTGGGTCCGAGGTGCTGCTCTTGCAGGAGTGTGCCGTGGGCAGCACGTGAGGATTTGTGTGCCGGGCAAGGAGGGGGAGCTTTGGGCAGGAGGCCACAGAGGGGCTGTGCTGCAGCGTGCGAGCATCGCAGAGCGCTCAGCCCTGCGTGTCCAGGGAATGGGGTGCGTGCCTGGAGAACCTGCGGAAACAGAGGGGGACTCGAAAGGGATACACAGCTGGCTTTCTTTGGGTTCTGCGGGGCTCCTACGGCTGGAAAAAACCCCTATTTTTCATGTACTTTGTTACCCACGGGGTTCGTTTTAAGGCGATTTGGTTCAGCAGAGAGAGGGGCAGGTTTATTTGTTCAGCGTTATCAGACAGCGAAGCCAAGAGGCAAAGTGGTGGCACCTGTAGGGAGACATGTCTGATAAACAGCGTCCACCGTTCATGGCCGTTGCTGTGCTGGGACTGAGGCCGTTTGGAAGTGTCTTGTAAGAGTGAACAGCACGGGCTGCTCTGAGGCTCCTGCGCTCCACTGCACTTTAAACCACGTGCACCAACTCATTGGAAATACCTTTGGCAGTGCTTTAAAAAAAAAAAAAAGGCGCCTTTAACTGGCGCAGAACGTGCTGTTATTATAGTACTATTATATGTTAAATCCTGTATTATTATTATGGAGATTTTTGCGTGTTCAGTTCAAAGGGAGCAAGACCATGTTGCAGGGCAGTGGGGAGCGGCACCCTGGCAGAGCGATGCGGTGTCCCCGCGGTGTTCCCGGAGCTCCCCGAGCCGGGAAGGGCTCTGCCCTCGCGCCCCGGGCGCTGTCCCCGCGGCGTCCCCGCCA
>VZRN01004655.1:470773-491063 GCA_013397935.1 Dasyornis broadbenti | reverse complement strand
GACCGCGCCGGGGGCTCCGGCCGGGGCGGCGCCGCCTCCCGACGGGACGCGGGCATGGAGCAAGCCACTTATTTATATATTAGTCGAATAGAAACAAAAAGTTTTCTGGGTTTGGCAGCCTTTTTGTGGAAAATATATTTTAAAAGTGCGAGCGTGGAGTATTAAAACTCCTGAGGTAAGTGCTTTAGTGTCGAGTGGGCGTTGGTAGGGGCGTAGCCGGAAAGTTAAAGCTCGGCTTGGAAGTTTGCTCATGCGTGTGTCTCGGTGAACTTACTCGTCCTAGGAGGAATTTCTTCGCAGGAAGGGTGATCAGACATCGGAATGGACTGCCCAGGGAGGTGGTGGAGTCACCGTCCCTGGAGGTGTTTAAGGAAAGATCGGATCTGGCATTCTGTGCCGGGTGACACGGTGGTGTTGGGTCATAGGCTGGGCTCGATGATCTCAGAGGGCTTTCCCAGCCTAATGGATTTTGTGATTCTGTCGTGTTGGAGTATTGCTGTCGTGCCCTGTGCCGGCGCTGGTTCAGTGTCTGCACTCCTGCATCAAACGTAAAAGGCTGTTTGAGTAGTCGATGCTGTTAAACTGATGGTTTCCAAATCTTAGAGGGATAGATGGGTAGCTCTTAACTATGTCAATAATAGACTTTTGGAAGGCATTTCAACTTTTGAACTCGACGCTGTGTAAAACCCCGTATAGCGAATTTAAATCTAGTGATAATTGGCTTCCTTTCTTCATTACTTTTCATATAGCCCTTTAGAAGTAATCCTGGGATAATCCCCAGGGATAATCTCCCAGGGGTCTATAGACTATAGATGGAAAACAACTGACTTAAGGTGTGAGGAAGGCAACCTTGTTAATTGGTTTTCTACAGCTTCCATCTCCAGTGAGGTTTCACTGGTAGAAATCAGTGAGACAAGTTTGGAGGAGGTAAAATTGGTGATGATTGTCAGGAGCAGATGCTTCAGAGATGCAAAAGTTTTGTGGAATGTGACACTAAAGACAAGTTAACACAGCAGTTCAGTGGAATTCTTCAATTAGTGACCCAGACTTTACATAGGTTGCCTTGGAGAGGTTATCTTTGGAAGAATCAATTGGTTCAGATATCCAGTGGAAGTACAGAAATGTGTCCTGAGATGCATAGTGAGGTAGATGCACAGTCTTCATCTGGTGCAGATTTGAGGATTGCAGTTGAGATTCCCATGTTTTGAGTGTTCTTCCCTATGGTTGTGTAGGCTTTAGTTGTGTCAAATCTTTATTTTGAAGGGTGTTGCTAGGATAAGGTGATGCTCCTACTTGTAATCCAATCATTGGCAACCTCACCAGGATGAAGGGGACTCAGGTGCAAGAGTGGGAGAGGTTTCTGGGAGAGGTTTCATCATGTGCCTGGAAAATTCCTGCTCTGGCAAATTACCACCCAAAAGATCAGTTTTGGATATTTAACTGCCAGTGCAGCCACACTGTCAATTCTTGAACAATTTTTTATAGGCTCAGGAAGATGCACCTGTGTATCAATATTAAATGTTGCATTTGCTAATTTTTAAAGAGTGTCACCTAAATTTGTAGAAACCAAAGACAATTTCCAGTCTGATCTAACTTCCACATCATGCGTGTGAAAATCATGGTGATACAGTACAGGATCCATCCTCGAGTTTCGTCTCTGTTCATTTAATAGACAAAGATCTGTCCAAGAAGGTGATGGTAAAGACAGAAAAAGATTACTGTCATCACCATCTTTCCTATCTTTTAAAAATTATTTTAATACTGGTTTGCTTGAACTGTTTCTGTGGAGAGCACAAGCATAATAGTTTCTTAGAAATTATTTTTGATGGAAATGCAGGTATTTAAACAACTGACAGTAACTTTGTAATGATGGCTTCAAGCATGACCTGACTGTTGTATGTCTAAGGCAGTATCAAGGCTATAAATGTCTCTTTTTTTTTTTTTGCTTTTTTTCTTAAATGCAGAGTTTGCTTTCTAAAGCACAAGGTTTGGGCTCCAGCTCAGTCAAACTTCGAGGGGGCTCGCTGTTTATGAATGTTGGGAAATCGGAGAAGCAAGAAGAAGATTTTAGACAAACGCCTCATGTGAACATCAATCCCTTCACTCCCGATTCCATGTTCCTTCACAACTCTGAAGGCAAATGTCGTAGGAGGAAGAGAATACACTGGAACGAGTGAGTAACTTGTAGCTTCCTTTGTTAAGCTTGTATTAGAACTACTTTTGGCTGCAAAAAGTTTGTTACAAATTGCTTCTGAGAAAGTTTTTTTGCTTGCAGATTGTTAGCAATGTAATAGAGCTCTTAAAATATGTGCTTTGAGATGCATGATATCATGAAATAATCATTTAGCACTAGATCTTTTGATTAATGTACAGAGAGGATAGACTAGGCTGTGTCTTACAGAAGGGGCCATGCACACAGTCTTCTCTTGAGGAGGAAAAAATGCATTAAATACTAGTGTGAAACATGAAGGAAGAAATGACAAAGATATCAGCATGGCATCTTTATGGGTTTGTGTTTACAGATGTCTGGTGTTCAATTAGTTAACTAAAATTATGTAGAATGGGAGAATTAGATCTCAGAAAAATTCAACAGCTTTTAGGCTTCAGTTTTAAGTTTAGTGAAACCATGTTATTTCTGGTGTGAATTTCAGCTCTTGTGGAGAGGACATGGAGCCAAGTGATGGAGAGCCTGAAGAGGAGACCATGAGACCTGCTAAGGTGCTTAATCCTTAGAACTTCATACTAATTTTGGCAGTTTGTGTATCTGCAGATCTAAATATTTTCCTTGGTAATCTTTGCAGAGGATAACAATAACAGAAAGTAACATGAAGTCACGTTATGCAACTGAATTCCATGAGCTGGAGAAGATTGGATCTGGGGAATTTGGTTCCGTGTTTAAATGTGTGAAGAGGTTGGATGGCTGCATCTATGCCATAAAGCGATCCAAGAAACCCTTGGCTGGCTCAGTGGATGAGTGAGTACTTCCTGCTCTTAAAACTTAAAAGTCTTCTCTTGGTGTTTCTTCTTCACATGGCTCTTTGTGTTGGTGTCTATGGAAGGCATTTAAGAGAAAAGTATAAAACAAACATGAATTAAATGTAAAACATAGTTTTGAAGCCACGTTTTTTTCTTTCCCCACCCACCCCCCAGATACTGTGCAGTACTGTGGAGAAAAGGCTAATTGGCCTCTCTCCTGCCAGATGTTCGTCCCAATATTCTGTGTGGAAACAGATTGTTCTCAAAGTGAGAATAATGCTTCCTTGCAAAGGTGATTCTTTGAGAGATAAAAGGAAAGCAGTATTCCCAACTAGGTTCTCATCCTTGTTAGCTTGAGTGACACGCAGGTGGGTTAAGTCAGTTTGGGCGTATTTTTTGGCATTTGTGAACGAGCCTGTGATTCATGACTTTTCCTCACACTGTACAAATAGTTATAAAACCCCACAGCTCTGAGTTGCACAAAATTGTGTGCAAGACTTACACACAAGAAGTGAGGAATGTTGAGTTCAGTGAAACTCTTGGCTTACGATCACTTTTGTTTTTTCCTTAAAACTTCAGTCATGCATCTCTAAGCTTGCTATTGCTACTGGTTGGCAAGTATGTAATGGAAGTGGCGGCTCCCTCAAGAATTACCCACACCAAACAAACTCTCTTTTTCTGATGTTCCATGTACTAAGTTCTTTAATATAATGTAAATTATTTTAGCTGTTTGGATATAAGTACAAATCCGTCTTATAGTGCCACAAAACTGAATATGAAGATTTTTATTAGAAATACTTATTGTAATAAGAAATTGTACTAATTTCACCTCACAACAGTCACATGTGCTGTTATTTCTTGTGACTAACAGGCAGAATGCTTTAAGAGAGGTCTATGCACATGCAGTTCTGGGACAGCATTCTCATGTAGTAAGGTACTACTCTGCATGGGCAGAAGATGATCACATGCTCATACAGAATGAATATTGTAATGGTAAGTACAGATGACATACAGGTACCTACAAGTTCTTAACACTCGTTAGGAATTGATTACCCTATTCATAGCTCATGCCATCTTCTTCTCAAGTGTCTGATATTTCTTTGTATTGGAAAAGGCGTATCAGATGTTTGAAGCAAAAATTACGTAAAGTTGCAGATCAAGTCATGCATGCTCAAGCACATTGGAAGTACAGTGAGGCTTTTGCGAGCAGCAGAACTGTTCTTCTGTGCCATAGTACAAGCTGGAATAGAGAAAATTACTAGAGTTTCCATTTAAAAGGGAGACTAAACCTGATCTCTGAAGCATTTTGCTACTGTTGATGTGCTGTCAGAGATTTGGAAGAGACAAAGAGGCCTTTTCCCTTGTATTGATATCCTGTTAGTTTGTGTGGCAACTACAGCAGAAAAGAATTTTATTGTATTACATGGCTATAAAGAGAGGATACAGCACTAGACTTGACATTTACTGTGTATTGCCAGCAAGTTCTTGGTGATATATTCACTTAATTTTGGGAGCTAGTGGTCATTACTTTGTCAAGTGTTTGATGTAAAAAAAAAAAAAACTTTGTTTTCTCTGATGTTGTTTTAGGTGGCAGCTTAGCAGATGCCATAAGTGAAAATTACAGGAATATGCGCTATTTTACTGAACCAGAACTGAAGGACCTGCTGCTTCAAGTGGCTCGAGGTTTAAAGTACATTCATTCAATGTCCCTGGTACACATGGATATCAAACCTAGTAAGTTTGTAACTGCTTTATTCTGTATTGACAACTTCCTCAGTTCATTTAATCTGCTGTAGAAAAATGAACAGTTAGCCACACCTTGCTAACTGTAAATTCTTCCCTGAAGTTCTGAATAGGAGCACAAAGATGTCAGTTATAAAATTGGCTAGCAGACCTAAACTGTTGAGTTTATCTTGGGTCCTTTTTGTGTAATTGACTCTACTTGCATAACACTTGGCTGCCTTCCCAGCAGAGGGGCCACAGCTAGTCAGTTATAGCTTCTCACTCTTTGAACAGGGTATATACACAAATAAAACTTCTGCATGGCTAAAGCAAACTGTAGTGAAACTAGGTCAAGTAGAAATTGCACAGAAATGTTTAATACTTCTGCTGTCTTTCAGGTAATATTTTCATATCTAGGACATCAGTCCCAAGTATAACTTTGGAGGAAGGCGATGATGATGACTGGTCATCTGATAGAGTCATATTTAAAATAGGTGAGAAGCAGCACAGTTGTGCTCAGTAGAATTGTATCCTATCGTTGTCTTCTGAGAAGTAACTTTCTTTTCTCTTTGCAGGTGACCTGGGCCATGTAACTCGAGTCTCTAGTCCCCAAGTGGAAGAAGGTGACAGCCGTTTCCTTGCAAATGAAGTCCTACAAGAGGTAACTGTTCTGTTTGTGGGAAACAGTGACGTTAGGCCTGCATGCTGTTTCCTTTAGAAAAAGTGGTTAATTTATTTTTTCTTTTTCTTTTGAAGAACTACACTCATTTGCCGAAAGCAGATATTTTTGCTCTGGCTCTGACTGTTGTCTGTGCTGCTGGGGCTGAACCGCTTCCAACTAATGGGGACCAATGGCATGAAATTCGGCAAGGAAAACTACCCAGACTACCACAAGTGCTTTCTCAAGAATTACTAGACTTACTAAAAGTAAGAAGTCTTCTACTAGTGGCTTGCTGATAAGTGCGATTTATTGTATTGTTGGTCTTAACAAGAATGCCTTGTTTTCTTTTTCCCCAAGGTTATGATTAATCCTGATCCTGAGAAAAGGCCTTCAGCTGTGGCACTGGTGAAGCATTCAGTGCTTCTCTCTGCTGCAAAAAAGAGCGCGGAGCAGCTCCGGATAGAGCTGAACGCTGAAAAGTTTAAGAACTCACTCTTGCAGAAGTAAGTAGGTCTTTGGGGTCCTTCAATAGGACTTCATTTCTAATAGGTTTTCACCTGACGGTGAATTGATGATAAAGCAGGAGTGTCCTTGTTTGTGTGTGAGATCCACAAATCTGTATGCGTGTGCGTACCTGAGAGTACAAAGTGGGTCATGGAACTCTAAAAGGAATTTTGTCCACAGAAAGAACTGCTTGAACACTCTAAGGGAATCTCAACTGCACTATTAGTGTTCAAGGCATACAAAACATTATGTTTTTTAAAAAAATGTTTCAGGACAGTGCACATTTTCATGACAGATATAGCCTAACTTAGATCTGTAGGAGTCTGTGTTTTCCTGGGTGATTTGTACGTTGAAACATGTTGGAAAAAATGACTTCAATTACCTAGTTCAAACTTCAGTGAAATGGCATGTCAGGAATGTTTTTGGATAATTTGACCTGTACACAGCAGTGTTATTGGGTCACCAGAGAATCATTTGTATCAGGAGGTCATCTTGTCCTGCCCCTTGCTCAAACACTCAACTCTGAATTAAAGCTTGATTAAAGAAGAGATTCCCTTTAGGAAAGTCTGATTTCTGCTTAAGTTTCAGGGAGAGAGTTGGTAAATTAATAAGCAGCTGTCTGACTCTCACTACAGTTATCTTTGCATGTGTTATGTGTAATGGGCAGGCTTTTATGAGGGACTATAGAACAATGATTTCTCTCTGGGTTGTTTGTCTTAATAAAGATGTTAATTTCATGTTCAGGTTCACTCCATTTTTCCCTGCTTATCTTGCCACTGATACCGTCTGACCACAGCCAAATGTACTAAATTAGATGTTTATCTTTATTATATTATGAATTGCACTGAAAGAATAATTAGTTTGTGCAGGTTGTTAAAGGGCAGATTTGCTGAGGTATTTGCTTGTATTAAGAGAGTGTATTGTTGTATCTCTTGAAAGAGAAAGCTGGCAAAGCTAGAGTTTTGTGAAGACTCCTGCTGGCCTGGCAACAAGAAGGATACGTCCTTATAAAATAATTCCAAGAATGATTTAAAAAGAATTCTTAACCACAGTAATGGTTAACGCCGTGTGGCATAGTGCTTCATAAAATAATTCAGGTAGTTATTTGGTAGAGGGAGAGGGGGTTGTTTATTTTGGTTTTTTTTTTCTTAAACTTCTGCATTTGAACAATTTAAAATACCACTTTTGTGTATAAGTAATCTTCAGTGAAAAGAATCCTTTTAAGGCAACTCAGCTTTTCTACTGTGTTGTCCTCTTCAGAGGAAGGAAGAATTCAAGATTTCTAGGCAAGAATTCAAGACTTCTAGGGAGGAGAGGAAGGATATTGTAAAGCCTAATTTCCTGGTAATGGTGTGGTGGTTGGGTGAGCACATGTGGGTATTTGGGACCTTCACAGGGAAGAGCACTAAAAATTGGTTGCATTCTCTTGCAGTGAGCTGATACAGTGATAATGTAAGGGTGATTAGATGTGGCGTGGGTGTTAATGAATAATACTTTGGCTTACAAGAATGGGAATTCCTTATTAAACTAAGATATGTAGCTTTGAACTGAATACACCAATATCCAGCAAGCTTGTAAAATTTGATTTTGCTTTGCACCCGGGTGAAGTGAGGTTACAAATACTAGCTCATAGTAGAGACTTCTCTCTGTAGAGAAAGTTCTTTGATGGATAGTTTGAGATAGTGGAAGGAAGAGAATACGGGGCTAAGGCTTAGTCTTAGCCATATGTCAGTATTTAAGGAAAGGCGAAAAGCAACGTATGGGAGGAACCTTTTATAAAAATAGCTTTGCTCTTCAGTTGGACTATTTTACAGTTTTATCCTGAGTTTGATTTAACTTTGTCCTCAGACTGAGTATTAGTAATTCTCTGAAACAGAATACTTGGCAGAATGTTACACAGGGGCAATGGCCTGTGATACCTTCAGCTACCCTGCCTCGCAGGCTCACATTTTTGCTGGGCGAGAAACAGGGAAGCGGTGATAAGCTTTTGATGTGGGTATGCAAAAGGGATAGGATGATTCCTGAGTTGTCTGTTGCCAGTTACCTACATCTGTGTTCATCTGAGTGTCTGCTTGAGCCTCCCACAGAAGATCAGGTGTGGCTGAATATGCTCCCTTCGGGCAAACCTCAGTAATGAACTCTGCGCTAACACGTGCCTTGCGCTAGGAAGTAAACAGCACCCCACCATGTCCTGGTAATTGAGCTGCTTATAACAGGCTGGCTTTCAGAATCTGAGTTGCACGAATTTTTCATTTCCTTCCCTTGCATTTCAAAAGAATGTCTAGAGAAGTAATGAGCATCCCGCCTCTGCCCTCTGGGTTGGAAACAGGTGGATGCAAATCATGATCTCAGTATGATCTAAAGTTGACTTAAAGTCTTGAGTTGTGACCCGCTGTAGTTGGTTTGATATCTCTTGCTGTGATAGGCCTGTAGTCCCTGTGGGAACTGCTGGGTGTGACACTGTCCCTGTCTTGCAGAGAGCTGAAGAAGGCCCAGATGGCGAAGGCTGCGGCCGAGGAGCGAGCGCTGTTCACTGACAGAATGACAACGAGATCAACGACACAAAACAGACCATCCCGGCTCATTGGGAAGAAAATGAACCGCTCCATGAGCCTCACCATATACTAACTATGGAGTCTAGAACTGCAGAGATGGCCATAGCATCTCTGCTGCACTGAAGCCTAAGGAATTGAAGGAAGCCTTCAGTTCCTGGTTTCGTGTCCTGTGATCAGTATCACCAGTTTTACAGCTGTTGCTTCTGGGTTTTTACTTTTGCTCTATGGCTGATTCTGTATTAACCCTTTGAGTTAATGGACTCAGTTACTCTCCTGTCTGTAGAGGATCCTGGATGTTTTATTCCGTAAGCCTTTCGGTTACACTGTTAGATGTTACGTTGTCCCAGGGTTAACCACTATAGTGGTGTGCTGCTTTGTAGTGTTACAGCATTGTAAGAAGAAGCAATATTCCTAATCTTTTAAGAAGGAAGGGAGGGGGCCTTACTTCGATAGTTAATTTTTTTCTTTTTTTTTTTTTTTCTTTTTTTTTTGTTTTGTTTTGTTTTGTTTTGTTTTGTTTTGTTTGGAGCAGAGGGGAATAAATTTTGAAAGATAGGCTTTAAGGCCACCTACAGTCAATGTACCTGATGTCAGGTAGATTTCTGTTGTGAATTTTATTTGTGTATTCAACTGGGAGCACTTTGTAGGCATTGCATAAACCACAGCTTAGGAATCTGTGGAATTAAGTGCCATGTGGAACTGCTGCTATTTTTAGTTCAATGTCCTTGCTGTAAACTGTAGCATTAAAACAATCATTATTGTGTTAATAGGCTTGTTAAAGCAATTAAGTGAAACAAATGTAAGCTGCATTTTAGTGAAGGCAGCATTTTCCTCTCAAAGCTAGTGCATTGTGAAAAAATGCACCAATTTAATATTTGAACTCTGTATTAGTGTAGTGCAATTGTTAATGTCTTTGCTATTGATGTTTTGTTATTCTTTCTAACAAGGTTCTCTGAATGTTCATATTTTCTTCAGTTGCCCATTCTTGAGGCTATTGTATGTTTGATTTTTTTTTTTTTTAAGTTGAAATACTTGTAAATAGTTATTTAGTGTGTTCAGGTTGTTTTTCATTGTTCATGTACATAGGTTTGATCATGCTTATAGTGTACTATACTGAAACTGCAGTCTGGGATGCCAACAGACACAGCTAACCTATTCAGTTTGAAGTTCCAAAATGCGGAACAGAATGTGGCCATGGAACCGGTGCTGATATTGAGCCTAGGCTGACAGAACTGTTTTAATTACTGGCTTATCTCTTCATTCATTTTACTTAAAACAATGTTTCCCTTTTGTGCTCTATTTGTTCTTACTAGTGTTGAATTTGAATATTAAAGTTAAAAGTTCTGTTTGTTTAATATTGTCTAACATTTATTTAACTTTGTAGTTATGGAAATAAAACACTGAGTTGGGATATACTATAGCAAGTCCTGATGAGATCTGCTTCCCACTCATGCCTAGTGCTTGTGATTTCCTGTCATGAGAGTGTGACTGAGATAAGACACTTGCTGATAGTTAGGAGAGAAGCACCCTAGTTGGTGTGTCAGTGTCCACAGCAGTCTGTCTCTGCAGCCTCAGGAATGGTATTGCATTGGGAAAGGTGAAACCCCCAGAAGAAGTGGAACCCATGACTGAAGATGGAGGAATAGAAAGTATGTGAAGAAAGACTTGGGTCTGAGGTTAGGAAGAAAACACAGGAATTGCTGAGACTGGGAAGAGAATTGCTTATTTAGAAGTTGGGAAGAAAGCAGTGGGAGGAGTTGGAATAGTTTCAGGAACACAATAACAGTGTGTTCTGTGGTATGGAGGCAAATGTAAAGAAGAGAGACAGTAAATAAAGGCTTAACAGATCAGTCTGTTGTGGAAGTTTTTATTATATTAGAGCTGTAGGTGACTCAGAAACTGTGTCTGAATTGAATGGACTGTCATGAAATTCAGCTTTGCAATTAGGAAAAAATAACTGCTAAGAGTTCTCAGTTCATACATGACAGTGAAATTCAGAGGCTCAGTTTAAGGTTACTGAATATACAATTACCAGTAAAAATTGATACACTGGAATACCTTTAGGATTTTACTTTGTATGATAGCCCTGTCTTGTTTGTGAGAGAACTTAGACTATATGGGTTTGTCGCAGTGTTTTAATGTTCATCTACATTGAGCCCTTTCTTTAAACATACCTCTAAACAGTTGGAAAAACTAATTGATGGGGGATTAGTGAACTTAATCCTTTCTCTACAGTGAAAAAAAAATGTGTTCTACTGATGATATTTCTGTGCTCCTGCATCACCCATTTCTCGGGGTCTGTAACAGCAGTGGCATTGCTGTACAAACAAGCCGTGCTGTGGGCTTGGAGAGCTGTGCTCATGGCTGGGCAAAAGACTGGCTGGGCTTGGCCCAGGGAGTGGATGGTGTCACATCCAGCTGGAGCCAATCACCAGTGGTATTCCCCAGGGATCAATGTGGGGCCCAGTCCTGTTTAATGTCTTTATCAATAATCTGGATAAGAGGACCGAGAGCTCCCTCAGTTTGCAGATGACATCAAGTGCAGGAGTGATGCTCTGTTGGAGGGCAGGGCAGCTCTGCAGAGAGATCAGGACAGGCTGGATCCATGGGCTGAGGACACAACTGCAGGAGGTTCAATGGGTCACAAGAAGCCCATGAAGCACCACAGGCTGGGAGCAGAGTGGCTGGAAAACTGTGGAAAGGACCTGGGGATGCAGCAACACAGGCTGAACATGAGCCAGGGTGTGCTCAGGTAGCCAAGAGGACATCCTGGCCTGTATCAGGAATAACGTGGCCAGCAGGACCAGGGCAGAGATTGTCCCCCTGTTCTCAGCACTGATGAGGCCACACCTTGAATGCTGTGTCCAGTTCTGAGCCCCTCAATTCAAGCAAGATATTGAGGAGCTGGAGCAAGTCCAGAGAAGGGCAACGGAGCTGGAGAAGGGCCTGGAGCACAAATCTGATGAGCAGCCGAGGGAGCTGGGGGTGTTTAGCCTGGAGAAAAGGAGGCTCAGGAGAGACATCACTCTATAACTGCCTGAAGAGAGATTGTAGCCAGGTGGAGGTCAGCTTCTTCTCCCAAGTAACAAGAGATAGCACAAGAGGAAACAGCCTCAAGTTGTTCCAGGGAAGTTTAGATGGGATATCAGGAAACATTTCTTCCCTGAAACAGTTGTCAAGTGTTGGGACAGGCTGCCAGGGAAGTGATGGTGTCACCATCCCTGGGGTTATATAAAAGCTGTGTGGATGTGGCACTTAGAGATATGGTGTGGACTTGGCAGTGCTGGGTTAACAGTTGGACTCCATGATCTTAAGGGTATTTTCCAACCTAAAGAATTGTCTGGGTCTATTCTAGTGCTGGTCACAGGTTTTGTGTGCCATTGAAGGAGTGTCCAGCTTAAATGATGTGACTGAAGTGACTTTAGATGTTTTAACCTTCTCCTGTAGGCCAAGGACAGTATTTAAAAAGGTGTTTCAGTGTTTTAAAGTAGTTTATGGGAGCTGTAAGAATGGTGAAATTTTATCTCATATTTTCATGAGCCTTCCTGGTGCCGATAGTGAGGCAGTGAATCCTGGCTGCAGGGGTGGCTAGTGGGAAGAAACAGGGAATTTGGGAAGTGTGTGTTAATGCTTCCCATGAATATTCCCAGCTTCCAGTGATTCATGATTCAGATGCTTACTGAGTAAGAAGTGGCATCTATTTTTACTGACATTGAAGGGGTTTTGTTTTTCTAATAGGAACAATCTTACAGTAATTTTGGTAGCTTACGAATGTGTTGCAAAAACAAGACTTGGGCCAAACTTGTCTGTAGTTGAGCAAGTTGCCTTTTTGGGTGGAAGAAGAAGCTACTCACCTCTCACAAAAATGTAGATTTGGATATCAGTTGAAAAAATTCTACCGAGCACGATGTAACAGGATGAGCTTCAGCACTTTAAGAGGAAAGCTTTATCTCAATTTAAGAAGTGGGCGTTAGGGTTGGGTGGCAAATGTGAATTCATTTAGCTTAAATCTCCAATAATGATATAGCATAGTAGCTTATCTTTTTTGATCAGACTACATGACTTCTTCATGAAGAACTCAAAGCGAATGTAAAAATACCTGAAAGCAGGTATTTCATATCCCCGCCTTCTCTAGACATTTGTCTGCTCCTTTGTCTTCTCCATCTTCTAATGATCCATTACTGGCCAACACAACCTGCCTCGTCTTGCTCAGTCTTTCTGCATCTTCTGCCCAAAGTCTGGCTGGTGTGATGGACTAAAGCTCTTCCAGACTCAGTTTCCTGTAAAGGCATGACACCACTTAACACTGCAAAATGAATTTCAAGTATCAAAGACTGATTCACTGTTTCGATAATTCATCTTGCAAATCAAACCTTTCCATTGTCTGTAGAAATACTGATGGATTTGCAGGCTAAACTATTGAATTGAATAATAAATGCTATACTTTAAAAAATATTGAGTCACATCTGGTATTCAAATACTACATGAAATTCTATTTATGCCATTACTGTCAAAATACATTTGGAGGTCATCTTTGTATGGATTTTTGTTTTGTTTTTGTTAAGCTATTGATACACAGCAGTTGTCCAGGGTTTTTTTGATGGATTTTGTTCATTTTTCAGTTTCCAAGTATCCTGTCGCCCTGTTAGTTGGAATGGATCTGAATTACTAAAATGTAGAACCTGAAAAGCATACTTTCAACTTGGCTTATTCATAAAGTTACAGGCAAGCTTTATCTCCACTTAGAAATGGAGTTAGGCACTGCTGGTATATTAAGTAGGATTTCAATGTCATAGCTTGCATTACTTTAGACTGTAACACTGAAAAGTTTCATAACTAAAAGTGTATTTAGGCACTCTGTCCTTGCTTATCTGAGGCAGGGGAGCACCACATGCTTGACACCCTCCCAAAAGCTGGCCATCTGGACCTGTCTGAATGTGTTTTGTAGTCTCCAGCAACACCTGCTGGACAAAATTGTTAACTGTGCACTGAATTTTTGTCTTTGAAGTGTTTGTGTGCTGGTACAACACTCGACCCCAGTTGTTAGAAATGGACTCCATGTTCTGCAGCAGTTTGAGCTGAGCAGATTGAGCATTCTTGCCAGCAGCAGCTCAGGTAAGCGTATTTTAATTTGTTCATCCCCACTCACCCCATTGGTTGTGTAGGCTTGGAAGAAGCACGCTCATGATGTGTCTGTAGACGTGGCTTGGTGTGTAACGTGCATGCATTTAACAAACCTCTGTGTGTGTGCTATATATCCCTGCTATAGCTGGGCTTGAGGACACAGGTCTAAACATGACCAGCAAGAAGCAAAAGCAGGGCTGTGCCCTGCCTGAGCCCTCCCTTCCTCTCCTGAAGCCTGGAAACCCTCTGAGGGAGCACTGCTGAGCCAACTAAAGGTTGTCAGTTCCAGAAATGCAGCACAGAGAAAGCAGGAGGAAACTGGGCAGGACGGCACTCAGGAAATAGAGGTCCCGCTTCTGTCTGAACAGTTGGAATTGGATGAAGATTCTATCTTCCCAAAGTATAATGGGATTGGGCTAGGGGAAAGGGAGGTGCCCCGAGGGGAGAATATTGCTGTGCCTAATTAAACAGGAAGCAATTTATTATTGTTTAACGTGTTGCTCAGAGATCTGAGGTTGTACACACCTAAAAATAAGCTTGAGATTCGGGGTAGTCTTGAAAAATGTCAAGCATTGATTTCAAAGATCTTCCTTTTGCCAGTCATTTGACTCCCTTATAATGGACAATATGAGCATTTAGCATGATCTCTGAATGATCATCCTGGTCTAATTTCGATTGACTCAAGATGAAAGCAGAGTAAGACGCTTGACTCTGATTAATGATCTTCTGTGTGTCCCTAGGGTTGCTGCCAGGCAAGCGGGCTAATGGACGTAAAACCTGCTGCTGTTACTGAATCACCATTTATGCACAGGAAGATTCTGTGTTCAGCCTGCATCCTGACCAAGAAGATCTTGTTCATCGATTGATTTATAAACAGCAGAAGGCCCCACTAATGAAAGTATTTTAGGCAAGGCGTTTTGCAGGATAGGGATGGGGTGATAAGAGCAACACCTGCTATTCCCAGCCTTTAGTAATCTCACCAACCTTAGGTGATGTTTCTGCCTCTGCATCTCTTTCCTCTTGCCTTTTTTCACCCTCATCTACTCAGGTGTTAAGATGTTCAGGGCAGAATCTTCCCATATATTTGATCCATGCCTTAGCACATGGGATTTTAAACTCCTTTTGGTCTTGTAGACATTTTGTCAAGGCTGGATTGAAGGGCCAAGGCCACTGTACAAAGTTCAATAAGTCAAAGCCACAGGTCCTGCCCTTGGGTCACAACAACCCCAGGCAGCGCCGCTGGCTGTGGGCAGAGAGGCTGGAAAGCTGCTCAGGGGAACAGGACTTGGGTGTGCTGGTCCACAGTGGCTGAACATGAGCCAGAGTGGGCCCACGTGGCCAAGAGGGCCAAAGGCATCAATAGCTTGGGTCATAAATAGAGTGGTCAGCAGGACCAGGGCAGTGATTGTTTCCCCTGTACTCAGCACTGGTGAGGCCACCCCTCAAGTGATGTCCAGTCCTATGAGGAGCAGCTGAGGGAGATGGGGGTCTTTAACCTGGAGAAAAAGAGGCTCAGGGGAGACCTTATTGCTGTCTACAACTGCTTAAAAGGAGGTTGTAGCCACGTGGGGATCAGTCTCTTCTTCAAGGTAAGAGTGGTAGGACAAGAGGAAATGGCCTTAAGCTGCTCCAGGGGAGGGTTAGATGGGATATTAGGAAAAATTTCTTTAATGTAAAGGTTGTTAGGCATTGGAACAGGCTGCCCAGGGAAGTGGTGGAACCATCATCCTGGAAGTGAACCAATGTGGATGTGGCACTGAGGAAAATGGTTTAGTGGTGAACATGGCAGTGCTGGGTTAACAGGGGGGCTCAATGATACTGGAGGTCTTTTCCAACCTTAAAAATTCTATTGTTCTGGCTGACTATCTTCTACATTAACCCTGTTTAAATGGCTTTTTCCATTGACTATATTTCTCTCCAGTTTCCACCCCAAAAATGGTATCAGATGGTTACTGCAGCACATGTAGGATTGAATTTCCTCTTCCTCTCTGCAGGTGAGGTATTTCTGGTATTCTGTTCTATGATGAGTTCTGTAACTTGGTGAGACGTACCTTATCAGCTGAAAGTGTAGACTAAGATGTGTGCTACCAGGGGGGAACTGAAAGGTAACCTAATGTTTTGTCCCTTCATTATGCTTGTTTTGTTAAGGTAAAATATAAATGCATGTATTGTGCACAAGTCTATAAATAATAGAAAACTATAGTGAAATAGGTGCGTCTTGCTGTAATCTCTTTAAGCATTGCTCTGAAAGTTTTAGAAGTCAATGGAAAATTCACTACTTTTTTTCAGGAGAGACTGAACTGTTATTCTGATTCACCACCTAATGCTGCTTCCTGTTTTACCTAAAACTACTAAAGTGTTTTAAAATGACACAAAAACCAAATTCCTCAGATGGCTTGAGGATTGGGTCATGGTGTAATGGTATATATATTTACTGTTTTTTACCCTCTTCCCCAATGTTTCCTTGAGATGTTTTATGACAGGACTAGTCTATTTAGAAACTAATACGTTGGTAATAAACACTAGCACTTGCTTCATTTTATTTTCTACTGAAACATTGCTGTGAAGGGGCAGATACTGGAAACACAGTTTGCAGCAAAGTTGGCTTAATGGTCTTCAATTTCTGTTTGCTTCCATTTAGCTTTCCTGTGGAGAATGAAAAGGACTGGTCCAGCCAAGGCTGGGAAGATTTTCCCTGGGCTAACAATGAGCAGAAAACTGAGTTACTGAAGTGCCGGAATTCTTTCCTTGATGTCAGTTTAACTGACTCAGTGGCATAAAACAAAATTAGTAACGGTTGAAGTGCGTAATGTTTCCTCTGGTTAGAACTTCCCTGACAAATACTTATTATTTGGCTAACAAGGAGTAATTAAGCTTCTGCAAAGAGGACCAAGAGAAAAGTGATTGACCCCTTAAGGCTGAGCCTCAGCAGGGTCTAACTAAAGCTCCTTCCTGAAACTGTGAGTCACTCCGTGAGACCAAGCCAGTTTTCCCTCCCTTCAGTCATGCTTTTCATTGTGGTGAGGAAACAAAATTAGAATAAGCGCGGATTTAAAATAAAGTTGCTGAGAGCTCAGACAACTTTCAGGAAAAGCAGAAGTACGTGAAATTGCATCAGAACTTGCTCTTGTACCACGCAAGCAGTCTTGGGTTTATGGAGTGACATCAACGGTTTCTTAGTTGTGTGATCACTGTTAATTAATGTTTAATGGATTACATGTCAATCTTATCTTCAAAGGTTCAGAATGTAAAGTCTTTGATAAGCCAAGATCCAGGCTAGCATATCAAAATAGAAGGGTTGCTTAAAATAACTCACACTTTGGGTGTGGATGCAGTTAGTCCTGTAACTTTGTTAAAGCTATTTTGGGTAAGAGTAAAAAAACAAAGGTTTCATTCCACAGCAAGTTTGTCTGCATGTGAACTTCACTTTCACTGGTTTTGCTCAGTTAGTTCAATCCTGTAAAAACAATTTTAAATATTAGTATGACTGTATAAAATCAGGTACAAGGTTTATGCATAACTTGTAAATATCCTTTGGATTAACCCACAAAGTGCTGGAGCAGCTGAGACTTGTACAAACCACTCATTTTAATGAAACATTTATGCATGGACTGCTAACCTAGTGACCTGAATGGAACTATTTATATTCTGAGTGGAAAATAAATCCTGTTCTGGCAAAGGATTTTAGCATGTCATTTAAATCAGGAATTACAGAAGCCAGCAAAAAGAATGAAGTTAAAGTGAAAAGCAACACACAGGGATTGGTGGGGGGATTTTTGTGTGGTTTTTTTTTTTTCTTTTTTTTGGTTGGTTGGTCTTTTGTTGTTGGTTGGGTTTTGTGGGTGTGGTGGGGTTTTGTTGTTTTTACAATTCGTGGGGCATTTTGTTTTAATTTTGTTTTTCCACTCTACAGTTTTTACCAAACTGCCAAAAAATCACTGAACTCTGTTTAAAGCAGAGCTTAAGTCCCTGCCATTAGAAGATTCATGTGTGAACTACATTAATTGTGAAAAGTCACTGAAGAAAAGCAGACTTTAACCGTATTTTAATGCACTTTAATAAGGATGATCTGTGTTTACTGGTGACCTTGTGGGTATTCAGCTACCAGCTTATCTGCATATATAAAAGTTGTCTCTTTCCTTCTTAAGTGGAATAGGTATGTTCAAATTGGAGAAATGCTAATGTATTTCAAGATGGCAGATGTTTCTGGTAATTAACAGCTATAAAGTTAGCAAATCAGTTTCATTAGGAAATTTAATCTAAATAATTTTTGATGTTAATCATGGAGTTCACACTATCTATCTTGAGAAAAGAGCATAAATATTTGTCTGTGGATTCCAAAGTCCTGAATAAATTACGGAGAAAAAGGTGAAGAAAAAAGAGGGGGGAAAAGGCTGTTAGGATCTGCTCTGTAATTAAGGCAGGTTGTGTTTGACAATTGACTGTGCAACTGGGAGGCTATAACATCTCTAAAAGATATCTCTGCAGAATAAAAACTACCAGAAATCCGTGGATGATTCTACTCTCCAATTCACCACATACAGAAAACCAATCTTACGAATTATCACCAATGAGAATTACAAGTACTTCCTACAGTGGACTTTGCTGTCTGCTCACCTGTCCTGGTCCTGGCCAGAAATCAGTTGTGATCCATGCAAGTTAGGCCTGTGAATTTGCAGCTCGTGCTGTCTGTCCAGCCTGGCTTCTAGGCTCACAGGGGACAAATAACCCCAGCTGATTGTCCCAGAGGAGCTTGTGGGCACCTCCTATGTGGTACCTTCGATTACACCTACTGCACGCTCTGCCCTTTACCTGGAAAAGGCAGCAATGGGTTTTGGTGAGAACATCCTTTATGGTTGGCAGTAGAAACAATGTATAGAGTTGTTTCCTTGTAAGAAAATCCTGTAATAGCTTGAATGACCAAAATGGTGTAACTTTTCCATGGGCAGGATCTGCGTGACACCTGGTTGATGCTGCACAGCTCAGGGTTCCTGAAGGAATGTGAGGTTATCTACATGTTCTCTCCATTATAATGCTGGCTGCAATGAACGGTATTTTAAGTGATACTTTAGAATCTAAGTGCCTTTCTTACTGGAATCACAATAAACCTGGTACAAAATAGTTGTCAAACTGTACCTGCCAGAACTATTTCACTTGGAGTGCTACTTTTGTTCTGATGATGCAATTGGCTGAAGCCTAAAACTGGGCGAAAGTGACTTGTTTTCCCCTCTTGTTTATTACGTGTCTTGAGTTTGGGACCTTAAGGGTTACGCCTAAAATCCATGAAAATGAAACCTTATGGGCTGTGTTCTGTGAATGACTGTCACATGCAGTGTTCAGAGCAAGATATGTGGGTTCAACATTGACAGACAGAAAATGGTGAGCTTTGCCATCAACTGCAATAAATTTTGCATGCAAGAGTCTTATTTCTCAGCCTTTGTCAGTCAAGTGTTTTGTACCTTCTGATACTCAGGCCATGCTCAGCATTCCTCATCTCTTCTCACTCGTCCTTTTCTGCAAAATAAGCTCAGAGAGATGCTCTCAGTGGGTGGCTCATATCTGGGCCTAGGGCTTCAGTGCCTTTGGGGTTTGGATCCTGGCTGTGTTGCTGGCATGATTTATGGTATTTGCTGTTCAGATTGAAATGCTGAAGACACCCATTAAGTTGTACAAAAACGCCATTCCATCCTTTCTCTCCCCAAAGCTGGTCTGAAGAGGTATTTTTGGCTAAGTAGACCAACCAACATACTGATAGCCAAAAAAGTAGGGACTTCATATATGGAAAAAAAAGGACCACTGAGATCACAGTACATACATCATAAATAATTATTTGCTTTTCCTACGAAATGTAGAAGAAATGGTGCATAAAATTATTTTGTTTTATTAATCTCAGTTGAAGTCCTTGTACAGCTGCTGCCTTCACCAGCGCTTATTCCTGACTTACAGCATTAAAGAGGTCAACACAAAAACCTACCCCAAACACACAAAAACTCTAAAAAAAAAAAAAAAAAAAAAAGTCCCAACAACACAACTCCTTCCTTGTGATAACGTTTTGTCTGGCTCTGGAAGCAGTGGAGAGGAGTTTTTTTAGCTCTCCCCCTGCTCTGGGATTGCACTGCACTCTCTCCAGCTGTGTGCAGCCTTCCTTCCAAGCTGCTTTTGGGGCAGAAAAATTCCAAGACGAAAGCTGCCCTTCTCAGTGTGAGGTATATCCTGCTGGGAACATTACACCTGAGACTGTCATAAATTCCGTTCACAGACTCAGATGTATTCCTGTTCTTCAAAAAAGCACAATTTTCTAGGAAGGAATTATTTGGAAAGATAGAAAAGTATCAGGCTCACTGATATTTTCATGACAGCTTTCATTATCATGTAATGCTCATTTTATGTATCTAGTGGCACATCACAATGACAAGATTGCTTTCTTTACTCTCTCAACTGAGGTGAAAATCCTGAACAGTATGTTATTAATACTGAAGAACGGTAAAATGAGAAACGGCTAATTTATTCATCCACATTACAGCGAGCCATCAGAAATAAACCGAAAGGGACAAAAATCTTGCACTTGTCCATTGAAGCGTGCACATTTCCTAATAAGAATAAAAGGCAGAAGTGAGACAGGAGAGGAAGTTTTGGCAGGCCGGAGAAGGATCCCCTCAGGAGCACGGTGCTCCCGCCTCGAGCGGCGTTGTGAGGGCCCGGGGCGGGACGCGGCTGCGGGGGCGGTGCCAGCAGGGCCGGGCCGGGC
>VZRN01004655.1:437955-470704 GCA_013397935.1 Dasyornis broadbenti | reverse complement strand
GGGCCGGGCCGGGCCCCCGCCCCCAGGGCTGGCGCAGGCCGGGGCACAGCGGCGGCGGGCGCGGGCCGGGAGCGGGCCGGCCATGGTGGGGCTCAAGGAGGAACTGCTCAAGTCTATCTGGCACGCCTTCACCGCCCTCGACCTCGACCGCAGCGGGAAGGTCTCCAAGTCCCAGCTCAAGGCAAGCGGGGGGCCTGGGGGCGCGGGTCCGGGCCCCGGGGTGCGAGGGGCTGGGACATGGCCCGGGCGGTCCCCGCCGCCCGCCTCCACTGCCGGCACGGGGCGCGGGCTGGGACCTGCCTGGGGGGGACACGGGCACTCGCTCTCGGGGCTCTCCTGGGGGTTATAAATCTATTTTCCGGTTTTCCCCGCCGGGGCTGCGGTTCGTTCCACGGCATCGCTGTCCCCGCGGGTCCCGGACGCCTCCGTCCCGCGGGAGGCTGTCGCAGACCCGTGCTGGAGCTCGGGCAGGCTGATTTTCATTCTGCCCAGGCAAGCACTCCGTTCTCTCCGAGATGTCAGTGCACAAACCCTTGTTGTGCTTCTGGTCCGCTTTCAACCACATGTCCTTGCTACCCTTTCTGGCCAAAATCTTTTGTGGGGTAGCCACAAGGTCCCATCTATAGGGGTTGGCTGCTTCCAAGTGAAATTCACAGCTTGCCAAGGGGAGAGAGAGGTTCCACAGTGCCCTCTTATTTGGATATAAACAGGAGAATTAGTCAAGAGGCTCCAACTGTGCCTTTCTTTCCTTAGCTTATACGCTGAAGTAGTGTTTGTGCTCTTAAAAGAGCTCTCAGGCAGCTCGCTGAACCCAGTCCCATCTTGGCCTTGCTTTATGGGACCGTCTTGGCCTCGGAATAATAGCAGGAATCTGGCTAAATAAATATTTTGAATAAGAACGCAACACCTGTTGACATTCGAGACTGTGGGTCCTTGTGCTCGGTGCTGAGGCTGTGTGGGCTGCAGCAATTAGCCGAGGTTTGCGCCTTTGGTGGGATTAACTCCACGAACGAGAGTGGCCGTGCTGTGGGTGGTATTTCCAAGCGTGGCTGGTTGCTAATTTTGCATTATGTAATGAGGATCCAGGGCAGGCAACATGCTGCAAGCAGACTGTTCCTCTTCTGCTTTCCTTCACTCGGGGCGATCAGGCGGTGAGATAGAGCTGAGCTTGGTCAGAAGTGACTGCGGGCAGGAGTCGGGCGAGACGCCAGACCTGGCTGTGAGGTCAAGCTGAAAACGTGTGCAGGTCCTGAGTTTTTTACAGGTGGTGTCAATGAAAGTGAGTATTTGTGTTCCAGCATTGCAGGACTAACTGAAACAGGTTGCAGAGAAGCTTCTTTTTTTTTTTTTTTTTCCTTTTAAATTGTCCTACTTTTTGTAGGAATCCTGTTTTCCTGTCGTGCTGCCTGCCACACCTTGTGTGCTCAGTGCGCTCACCTGAGGGTGTCTGCAGCATGTGTTGTTGTGCTGGCCAGTGGAAAACCTCTTGTGGTCCACTGGTGCTGGGCTAAATGAAATGGCTAAAGAAGCTGCCAGGATGCTGGTGGGCTGATACAGCTGTTCTCTTGGTGTCATTGCTTAAAGATGGAAAAAAAGTAGACCTTTGTGTGTTTGTGCAGTTCTGTCTGTGACATAAAGGCTCCTGTGGGAAGTGTCAGGTGGAGGATCTGGGAGTGCAGAAACAAGTCTGAAATGAGGCTGCTGCCTTCTCCTGTGGCCACCAAGAATTAGTTTTCAGGAGATATAGGAAGGGATAGAGCGTTCTTACGTAGACTTTTTGTGGCAAATGGTGAATATGGTGTCAAACTGGTAGCTCTTCTGGGAGAAAAGGTGTGTGTGGTGGCAGTAGCCCCACATGGATGTGTCGGAAGGGGCAGGCAGGACAGCAAAAGAGAAGTTCTATCTGATAGAGATAGGGCTATGCTGTCCTAAGAAGGTGTTTCACAATGAAGTGTTTCTCATCCACGTTACCATGAGGAAGATACAGCACTCCTGTAAAATGGAGAGGTGGTGCTTGGAGATCAACAGGTTAGTAGGGATCTGTGACATTAGAAAAATATGCTTAATAATTTAGTGGAACTACTGTTTCTTAAAAAAAAGATAAAAACCCTATTTTTTGGTGAGAATGGCAGTGTTGTAACTTGCTGAACTCTTCCCTTCCTCAATAAAAAAACTTAGTGGCACTGGATCTTTGGTTTATGTAATCCATTATAAGGTGGTGTGCCATCTTGTTGCATGAAAGTATAACAGCTGTTAAAGACAGTGATTTCTGCTTCCTCTGCGTAGAAGTGATCTTCGAGCCTTCCATAAAAATAAATAATTAACTTTAAATACTATGAGGAAAAGAAATGTGTCTGTGTGTTCTGTAGCTGAGGTCTTGCTGTGAAGGGTTGGCTCCACGCATTCGTTTTCAATGTACCTGGAGCAGATGGATGGAGGTGAGTCAGTTGGGTCTGTTTTGTAGTCTGGAGAAACAGCAAATGCTTGGAGGCATAAATGGGCTTGCTGGGAATAGCAAGGATGTCGTGAAGTGTCTCCTATCCGTTTGTATCTTCTGTATATGTTCTGAGCTGCTGAGAGAAGAGATGGTCAAATCAGTCCTCTGTGTAATATTGAATATTACCGTCTTCCAGTATGCACTGTTTTTTTTTTTTGTTTGGTTTTTTTTTTTTGTTATTTTGTTTATTTATTTGGGTTCTTCTACTTCTTTTCAACTGGTAATCTTCAGACATGCTACTGTTATGCTGGCTATAGCTCTTAGTCTTCTTTTCTACATCAGCAGAAACATTTGTGTATTCTGTTCTTAAATTACAGCTTTAAAGCTGAACACAATCGTTGTTTAGCCAGTGTGTGTTTTGGCACTTTCAAACACTGATACAGCAAGGCTCAGGTGTAAGCTCTGTGTGTGCAGTTACAGCTGCTGCCGTGATTCCAGCATGAGCTACATGCAAATACTTCCTTTGCTACATTTAAATCGAATTTCATCTTTCTTGCAATCTGCAATTTAAAAATTAACTTATTTTAAAAGTTTCTCTAAGGTGCTAACATTAAATCCACTTTTCATCTGGCTCTTGAAACACTATGGTTTTAAATATAATTCCACTTGACAGCCAGCATAACTGCTTGTAGTGTGTGTGTGATTGGATCTTGGAAAGAATACACACCAATTAGGTTTTACACCCTCTCTGGAAGCTTTTCCAGATGTTGCTTTGTGACGTGTCTCTGCTTAGGCAGTGGGTTTATTTTGCCATTCTTGTTTTCTTTTACATGCTACATTGGGGTGGATTTTCTAAGTCTTGGGGTCTTGGATTCCTGGCTGGTATCTGCAGAATATGGATGATGAGCCACTTGTGAAAATACTGTCTCATTCATGCCTGTATTATAACTTTTGGTGACCAAAGCTACTTGTCAGGCTTAGAAAATTTATAACAGTCTGTTCTCTTATCTGAGGTGATAAGGGTTATACCTCTTACCTTTGCTTTGCCTTTCTACTGAATGTGACGTCGGTGGCCTGTGGGAAGAGGAAGAATGGTGTAATCAGGGGTGAGAGGGATGGTCTGACCGGAGAGGAAGACCTTAAACAATGTAGCGAGGCCGGGGCAGGGTTGGGAGTCTGTGCCGAGTGGGCAGGACCCCAGCCGGACAATCTGCGGTGTACAGCGGTGGAGGGTGGTAGGAAATTAGTCAGTGTGACTCACGGTGAGAGGGTCCTGCTCTGATGCTGTCATTGGGGCTCAAAGTGTGTGTATTAGGGTAGCCATGAATCCTGTCAGTGAGGTGTGAGGGAGGGATGTTGCTCTTCCAGGAAAGCCAAGGCAGCTTGTAGACTAAAATGGGGAGCATTAGGAAATGACAGGGCCCTGACGCTGTGCTTAAGAGGAACAGCTTCCAGTAGATGTTTAACCTTTGTGCTTGAGCCAGCATGTGCCCAAGTGGCCAAGGAGACCAATGGCACCTGGCCTGTATCAGCAGTAGTGTGGCCAGCAGGATCAGGGCAGTGGTTGTCCCCCTGTATTGGACACTGGTGAGGCCACACCTCCAGTGCTGTGTCCAGTTCTGGGCCCCTCAGTTTAGGAAGCACATTGAGGGGCTGCAGCGAGTCCAGAGAAGGGCAGCAAAGGTGGTGAAGGGTCTGGAGCACAAGTCCTATGAGGAGGAGCTGGGGGTGTTTAGTCTGGAGAAAAGGAAGCTCAGGGGAGACCCTGTGGCCCTTTACAACTGCCTGAAAGGAGGTTGGAGCCAGGTGGGGGTTGGTTTCTTCTCCCGGGCAACCAGTGACAGGACCAGAGCTTAAGCTGCACCAGAGGTTTAGGTTGGACATTAGGAAGAATTTTTTCACAGAGGGGGTGATTAGATATTGGAATGGTCTGCCCAGGGAGGTGATGGAGTTCCTAGAGGTGTTTAAAGAAAGACTGAACATGGTACTCAGTGCCATGGCCTGATTGACATGGTGGTGTACAGTCATAGGTTGGGCTTGATGATTTCAGAGTCTTTTTCAACCTATTTGATTCTGTGGTTCTGTTTTGTCAACTAATTCATAAGAGGTGGAGGAGACAGGTGTAGTACATGCAATATATTTACAAGGAGCTCTTCCTAAGGACTGGGAGCCACAGAAAGGCAATTCTGTGGATGGAAAGGCAATTCCCTTGGCAACTGGACAGATGCAGGCTGACAGATGAGACTGGGGGCCAAGGGGGATTGTGCAGATAATGAAGGCAAAAGGAAGGGTGAAGTTGTTGAAAATGGTGGTGAGGGGTCTGTGAGTGCCCAGGGGTGAAAGGAGCAGATGAAAGAATGGGAGGTGATGTGGGCAAAGGGCGCAGGCATCAGGAACCTGGGCTGGAATACACTCATCCAACTGGGAAGGAGGATGCTGCACCAACCCTGATGTTAAATAATAAGGCTTCAGATGGGGTTTCTGCTACCTGAGTGTATAAGGAAGCTGTACCTTGGGGATGAGGTGATGCGGGATGTGGTGGGCTTGTGGTGTACCTTGGATAAAAAGACCTGGTGCTTGTGACAAGGGGCATATACGATGCTTCTTTAACACTGGTCATAAAAGAAAAAGGGAAAGTACTTGTGAGTAGCCTTGTTTTGGCTGGCTGGCTGCTGACATGGATGTCAGGGAGAGATGAGCCAAGAATGTCTTGGAGTGAATTCACACGAAGCCACTGAATGGAGCTCTCGGGATCTAGGATGCCAACATTTTAAAATCTGAAAAAGAGACGGGGAGGAGGAAAACTCCCCTGAAAGATGGAAAGGAAAAAGAGAAAACTACCAAAGAAGCTGACAATAGCTGCTGCAGGATTAGTCTGCCCTGGTAATGCTCCCTCTGTCATCTGGGCCAAATTTTTGTCACTGAGCAATAAGTAGTCTAGCAGATCTTCCCTCTTTCCCTGTAGAAATGCAGATCACTTTTATGGACATGGTTAAATGGAACTACTCAGATGGTAACAATTCAACACGTGCTGAAAGTTTTGGAAAATGGGAGCTCAGAGGGGAGCAGCTATGGCAGAGTAGACCTGAAGGTAAAGCAGCATGAAACAGGTCATAAATAAAGTAAATCCAAAGTCTGTGATGACCTTTGCTTGATGATTCAGCTTGCTTCTATTTGTATTTGGAGCAGAACAGCTTCAGTGTTCCCAGGGAAAGATGGAATGCCACTAGGCATCTTTCTTACAAAACTTTTCCTTGAAAATGAAGGAATTGCACCTGGGGTGCACTGGTGTCATGAACCCTGTGCAGGCTGCTTGTGCTGTCTGAGTCCAGTTTAGGGACCCTCACTGTACCCATGTGCTGCAGCAGAGATGAGTCTCTGGGCTAGGGCAGGACTCGGTTTTGGCATGAAGGTAAATTGTTTAGCGTGGCATTCAGAGCATAATAAATGTGTACAGAGAAAGCTGCCTAGCAACCCTGTGGGCACTGGGGGAATAATCCTGACTGGTGCAAAACGTCCTCATGGTTGATGTAGCTTCTGCGAGGCAACGTGATTTTTTGTACCCCAATTAACCCAGTGCTCAGCTAGTTGTTGGCTTTTTTTTTTTTTTTAGTTGTTAATTAACACAGAGTATCTTCTGGTCCAGATAATGTGATTTGAGAGAACAAAACCAAACCAAATGAGACCTCAGGGCAGAATTCTTCAGGCTTACCCTGCAAGTGAAGAATTCAGCTGGCACTTGGCTGCGTTCGAGAATGGCAGGCTTTGGCAAGCACCGAGGAATTTCCTGAGTTATGAAAAGAGAGCACTGGGCACAGGAGAGATTGCAGATAAGGCAGATCTTAGAAAACCATTGAAAGTGGAATTCTTTCCTGGTAAATTAGTTGCTTGATGTGGAAACCACCTAGGTTTCTGACAGCCCAAGCACAGCAAGAAGGCTTAAAAAAGAAGAAGAGAAATATGTAGAAAATATTTTATTGAGATGTTTAATTTACTTTGGTAGTAAGCTGAAATCAGTCATGCTTTTAGAATATTTTTATTAGCTGAGTAGTTTTTTAGTTATAGTATTAGCAACTGTGGTGTGGTTGGAAAAGAGCAATCATCTCTATCTCTCAGAAATTCAAGAATCCCTCAGTGTTCTATAAATAACAACAGAAGCCTTAAATAGAAGGGGAAACACACATGATAGTACGTTCCCCCAACCCCATATGTAAATCACATGGACTCCAATACTTGATCTGGTGTGGTGGTTAGAGATAAGGATAGATTGAAGTGAAATATACTGTTGTTGGAGCGTGGTGTGAAAATTGATAATTTCTAAATGCTCTTTTGCTGCTTTGGGAAGGGCAGCTTTTGTTGTGCTATGTCCGATGCTGTTGTTTAACTGTTTTTAAATTTCTACACCTTACTAACTCTGATGCCTTAATTTTAGCATCCATCAGTGAAAATATGCGTTTCTAGTGGAAGCATCTGCTTTTCTAAAAGCAAGTTTAATTTTGGAGGTGTTCTCCTCTGAACTGAACATACATCTTGGAATTTGTAATATTTTCTGCTAGCTAACACGTAGATTCTGCTGTCTCCTTATCATGCATCAGAATAGTAAATGTACTTTTTCTTTTTTCTTGGGGGTGGATGGGTGGGGGAAAGCCCAGACATTTTAAGTGTGCAGCATTGGTTTGATTTCCTAGGCTTTGACAGCTTCAGACTTTCACTTCTCCTTTTACAGCCACTCCATCTTTGACCACTTAATATCCACTCACCTAAACAGACATGCTTATAAGTGTTCTGCACTTTTTTTTTAACTACTTTCTCTTTGCGTCATTTGGGTCTGTTTTTTAAAATTCTATAAAAACCCACAAAATTCAGCTGCACTCTGTTCCATGCAGTTGTTGGTTTAAAAAAAAAATACCACTGGCAGCGTATCTTTTCATAAGATATGATGTATTTTACCTCTGCATAGTTTTGTTTTAGGTGTATTTTTTGCCTTTGTTACATTCTTTCCTTGCAGACCATGGCAGGGCACGTGATGTTAATCCTTAACCCAGCTCATGTAGGTGGTACATGTTCTTCAGAGGCTCAGCTCTGCATCATGCCAAGGGAGAGTTCTCCCCAGTGCTTGGGATGCAGTGGGCAGCCTGTCACAGGTCTGACCCAACTCCAGGCAGTGTGAACAGCAAAAAAGATGGTGCTTTGCCTTTTTTGGGGAAGTGCTGGTGGCACAGGAGTCACTGCTGCCCAGGCTCTGCCTTTGTTTTGGTATCAAAGTGTTGGTCTGTGCGTGCAAGCTCAGCTCAAGCTGAAGAAGTTGAGATGTGCTGGCTACCGGTTAGTTTTCAGTAATTCAGTACTTCCTTAAAATTAGTCAAGTGTGTAGTCTCTTTTTGAAGGTCATTTCTCAAGAACAGACATGAGTACTGGTGGGTGTCAAGTTCTTGACATACTTCATGCAAATAGCTTTTTAAAATAAAAATTTGAGAAGCACACCTAAAATCCTTCCCCTTTCTGTAACATTACTTTCCTTTGGTGACTGAAACATGGGGTCAATGTTGAGAGGCACCCCAAAAGCAAGCAGATGAGAGAAATCCATAGTTAATGCTTTAATCTGAATAGTCATTTCTTTGTAAACTAAAGTTACACATTGAGTTGTTTTCTTTGTTACTCATTTTCACTACATATAAATATTTATAATTTCAAGGGCTAGGTGTTTGTGGTTGTTTTGATAGCTATCTGACTTCACTCTGCAAATATTACTCCAGTGTTCCTGCATGCCTCTCCTGGTTTTCAGCTGCGGGGGTATATATGTACAAAGGAGAGCTTGTGTAGCTGCATTTGCAGCTCTCTAGGGCTGGTCTTTTCTATGCTCCCATTGCTTCTGTAACGTGCAACTCTCTGAAACCATTGAATTAGGGTTTTGTTATGTTTTGTTTTCAGACAAAACTTTGTGGGGCAGTACTTGTGGTGACATCAAAGTGTCACTTTGCACACGGTTTTGGAGTCACAGGTCTGCTCTGGAGGGAACACACCACGGTTGAGGCTGACAGCAGTGTCACTGGTTTCTCTTCTGTCCTTAGGTCCTTTCCCACAACTTGTGCACAGTGTTAAATGTTCCCCATGATCCAGTGGCCTTGGAAGAGCACTTTAGGGACGATGATGAAGGACCAGTCTCCAATCAGGGTTATATGCCTTATCTAAACAAATTCATCTTGGAAAAGGTAAGTTTTGAATTCTTGTGTTCTGTGCTTTCTTGTATCAGCTTCTGCTGTTAGAGTATCTTTGCAGTAACTGGTGCATGCAGGAAGCTGATGCTGGTGTAAAGACACGGGTTGGGAGTGTGTCTTTGTGGGGTCACTACGGCCCAGCTACTCTAGAGAGTCTGTGCCTAAAAATGGAAGGTGCTCTACCTCTTCTCTCCTGGGTTTCTATTTCCTGTTACATCTGGCCCTTGTCTAAGCTGTGTTCATTTGTGTTCGTATTAACAAAACACCTCAGCTTGAATTTATCTGAAAGTGTCTGGGAGCTATAGATTGTCCCACTTTATACTAAAGCTGTAAAAGAATATTGCCACAGACTCCTTTGCAAACAGAGTGGGCAAAAATATCTTCAGTGTTCTTCACAAAGTGTTTTGATAAGGAGATCCCTTCACATAGTTACGGTGGGGGACATTAGGGAATGTAGTTAAATTTTGTACTGCAAATTCTTTCCTTTCGTGTCTGAGTGCTCTTCAGTCTTGTATCATGCCTTGTTTTGGGGGAAACTCTGGAAAGCCAGCAGGGTTTCCTCTCTTCTCCATCATGTTCTAAAATAGGGAGTCACTGGGTTTGAAAGCTGAAAAAACCTAAGCAACTATCTTCCTGCTTTTTTTCTGCCAATTTCTGTTCAGATACTGGGCTAGACAGCAAAACACAGCTCACGTGAGAGTGGAAGCATCAGCTTCAACACCACTGATTTCTCGTACACTTGAGGGCCAACCCCAGAAACCCTCAAAGTTTGATGCTGTGGCTGCAGAGATACAGAGCTGTTTGCTCTCTTTTATTACGTGAAAAAGTCCTGAACTGACATACTGCCGAGAAGTGCAATGCAGCAATTGCAGATGATGCAAACTCCTTTGCCGATTTTTGCTCCTTCGTTTAGTAGTGGTGGAAAATATGATCGATATAATGCAGTCTGGCAGCTTGGAAGCAGTAGAAGCATCTCATGTCTCGCTAAGACTTACAGCTCCTCTGCCTCTCTAGAGAGACTCCTGGGGTGTCTCTCTCAGACTAGAGAGATACCCCAGGAGTGTTTGATTTGTGGGAGTTGTTGGCCTTTCATACACGTAAAGATACCTCATTAATGTCTTGGTGGTTTGATGCTGAAGAATCTTGCTTTGTTCCTAAGAAGTTGAGATCTCATTTCTGCTTTGTCTTGGCTGTGTGAGCTCCTGCAAGACTGAAGGGAGATCAAGCAGTTTGTAGAAAAAATCTGGGAAAAAAAGAAAAGGCCTTAATTTATTTTGACCAAAGGATTACGTTGGGAGAGGCTGAACCACAGTGGGTTAATACTCTTTGTAGGCAGTAGCAAGTCATTAAATAAAGAAAACCCAAAAGAGATGTATGGCTTTTTTCAAATATAAAAGTGCTTTATTGTTAAAGGGTGTTTATAGGGAGAATAGTTACAGAAATGAAGAGCAAAATTGCATTTAAGTAACACTTTTATGCGAAAATGACAGACCTGGCTAGATAAGTAAGTAGGTATGAAAGAGAAGAGCATTACTCTGTATAGTTTCTTTTGTTATTTTATTAATACACTGATTTGGCTTCCAGTGATTGCCTGATATACCCATATCATCAGTTAATCTTAAAAGATGAAAATGTTAAGGAACAGGATTAAATTACCTGTAACTTCATGTTATTTAATCCTGACTAAATACTTGTAAACAAGAAAATCAGTGAAGTTGTTTTGACAGAAGGCTATCTTTTTGGACAGGAAAAATCTTGACTGTGACTTCTCTTCTATTAGGGATGACTTTACATCAGTGCCAAAAGACAACATGCAGAGGGATGAAGTCACTGATTCATAGCACGTCTCCTTTGTTTAAAACAAACAAGCAAAAAAAGCAAACAAGAAACTCCTTCTTTCTTTATTTTTCCAAGGCGTAATCTGTTCTTTTAGATGGGGTGATTGTAGGAAAATTGCTGTTAGTATATTCTAGTAAGCAAAGCTACTAAAGAAGGAGTGATACTTTATATCCCAAATACAGAGGAAGTTCTCTCAATTTCCAGTCATACATCTTATGGTAAATTAATTGATTCAAGCAAGAGCCACTGGCTCAAGAAAGGTTTTTTGATCTCAAGATATTTTGCTTTAAGACAAAATATAAAATATTTAAAGAATGAATTCTTAAATTTCTTTTAAAACAGACATATAACTGTGACTTATTTTATCGAGAAGACTTTATAACCTTTGGAAATAACTTCAGTTGTATTCTTAAATGCAGTTGTAGCTTTTTAATTTTCGGTGCTGATTTACCCTGCAATAATGCCTCTTTATGTAGAACCAAGAAATCATCAAGAAAGGGACAATTGTCAGGAAAAAGAAGGTAGTTAAATGAGGTACATTGGTTGCAACTAATTTTCTTTAACCACATACGTAATTTCAAAAAATAGTTTGAATAGTTAGTATTGCCTAGTTGATTTTCAGTGTTATGCATCTTGTTACTTAGCAGATAGGTGTATCTAGGATTTTCTTGCATCTGGAAACAATGTCTGTCTTGTTCTATAAGTGTCTCTCTCACGAGGGAGCTGTCATTTGTCAGTATAATGCCTTCATAATTTGTTTTACTTGGTTTCTTAACCATATTGTAGCATGTTCTGTTATTTACAATGTATATCTTTAAATACCAATTGAAAATGTTTCTTTTTCAATGATAGCAATGGTGGCATTTTACAGCAGGCCTTATTCAGAGCGAGGAAGAGTCATAATGGGGGGAGACAAAGAAGGACATTGTTCAAACCTCAGGTTATCTCATCTTCCAGGCAACTTCATGAATGCAAGTTACTCTATCAATCCTTGTTATATTTTTGGAACTGGTATTTTGGAGAGCCAGAGCTTGTGTGCTGATGTAATTACTGTCCTGAATAATTCCTAAACAGTGTCTCTGTTCTGGATGTCACGTGGTCCCCACAAAGTCCATTTCAGAATCAAGTCCGAATGCTGACAAAAGGGCTTTCGTTTTCAAGGTGGGACCACTGGCACTGTGGGACCTATTCCCCTGTGCCAAAATGTTTCTGAAATCTCCTGCTTGACTCTTGCACAGCCCTGGTGGCAGGGATGTGCTGCAGGTGACCTGGCCTGTGGCAGGAGTGTCTGAGGCACTGCAGTCTGGCTTTGCTGTGATAGCAGAACCCAAGCATTTGCCTTTACCCAGGCCGGGGCATTTCTCCACACATCTCCCCATGGTCGCTGATTGCTGCCATGCCTTAAATCACGAGCCACTCAGAGAGCATCTCAGCTTATTTACAGTGCTTAGAGGTGGTGGCCGTAGGAAAGGAGGTTGCCCATCCTAGGCATCTTCCTCAGGAGTAGCATAACCACCAAGACATTTCCAAGGTGAAACTGCTCATCATCTGGGTGGGAAAAGCACTTAGAGAAAAGAAGTCAGGCTTCATTGGAGGGGGAGGGGAGGACAGACAGAAAAACCACAGACATGAGTAGCCAAGGAATGAAGTGCTGGCAGTAGAATGAAGGAGAAGGAATCCTGGCTTCTACCCCTCCATGCAGTGGGTGTTTGTTCATTTAGTCAGTGTTTCATTTAGGATCCATGTTTCTTGTGCAAACAAGACAGGTAGTTTCTTGCATCTCCACTCACGCTGGTGGCCTCTGCAAGCGTGCAAAGTCTATGGTTTTCTTTCACAGTCTCACTTTTATGCTTGGAGATTGTTCTTGTTATTGGGTTGGTTTCTTGTTTGCATCTGTCTTTCCTTTTTTGTCTGTCTCTTTTTCCCTGCACCCACATCAGTTCATCGACTTCCCCACTGTGCCACTGACTGAGGCAGTGTGGGTCACCCTCCACTATATTTGACCACTTACCAGATTGGATAGGAAATCATACAGTTTGCATTGGTGTTCTTTAAGCATCTAAGATCTGTGATTTGGCTTATCATTAAAAAAATCACTGACCATTAGTGCTCTCACTACCACAAGAAGTACAAGAACTTGTTTCTTAGACACGTTTTCCAAAATCTCAAAGGGGTTTCCATTACAGTGTCAGACGTGCCTTTATCAGTTACGCTTTGGCAAAGAAATAGCATTGCCAGATTGAGGGGAGATAATAAATACATTTAATGTATAACTTAAATGAGGGTTTAAAAAGAAAACAGAGGAAATTAAAGCTCTTGCATACATAAATAATTCACAGATCAGTAGGTGCATTTGCTAGGTATGATAAAGGATAATGAAAGCAAGAGGAATTTTTGTATCAGTGAGGTGAAGATTTGCAAGTCTGAGAAAAAGAGAAGGTTTTAGGTGGATTTTAGGAAAAAATTATTCTGTGTTTATGAATACCCTACAAGAGTTAGTTTGAATAATGTGAAGTAAAAAAACATATTAAAGGTCTTTCCCAGCTGTTATTCCAATATCACTTTTAGTATATCCAAGTGTGGATTTGGCTATGCTGGTTTCCAAATTTGGTATATAAAATCTCAGTAAGTCAGTGCAATAGGAGGGCAGTTGTAACTAGGACCGTTCTGGAGGTGATTTGGAAGCTAACACTGATGTGCTAGAGGAAACACAAGACTTCAGTGTATCCTCCTTCCCACAAAGTCAGGGTGCTATTAACTCAACCAGAAATTGGAGGTTGGATGTCAGTTTTGCTGGGAGAAATTCTTTATTTGACCCTATGCAGGAAGTCAGACTGGGTTGCTACAGTGCTTTTTTGGGCCTTGATGTTTCATGCAAACTACAATTTTTTTCACTGCTTTTTGTGTGATGTAGCCTGATAAAATTTGTCTGTCTGCTATTCTGTGCCATTCATTCAAATCAATTTCTTTGTTGTTCAATTTCTTCTCTTTAGGTTCAAGGAAACTTTGACAAAGTTGAATTCAACAGGATGTGCTGGACTCTCTGTGCTAAAAAGAACCTCTCTAAAAGTCCTTTGCTGATTAGCGATGAAGATGCATTTAAAGTGTGGGTTATTTTTAACTTCTTGTCAGAGGACAAATACCCTTTAATCATTGTACCTGAGGAGGTAAGAAACAAAAACTTTAGCTATTTAATACCAGTTTGCCTAATGTCCCAACTGAACCATGTTAGTGTGGTACTCTCTAGAGATTTAAGAGGAAATATTGTTTAATTGAAAGCTTTTATTCCCATCTTTTAGTATTGTAAGGCCTCAGGTGCATTTCTCTGCCTTCTAGGGTGCACATATGGGGATTTCCACAGGATACTTGAGATACTGCTAGCTCTGTGTGTCTCTCATTTAAACAGCCTGGACTAAACAGGATGAACAGGACATGCATGGATGTGATCTTTAATCACTGCACTTGCTTATAGGTGGTTAAAATTTTGCAAGGTCAATACATCAGTGTGATTGTGAAAAAAAAATTGCCCCCCTCTGCTCTGTGTTACTATGACTTGCAAGATGAATCTGCAGTCTCATGTCACCCTACTGATGAAAAGGACAATACAAAATTTCCTGATGATGTCTGTTTCTGATCCAAACCAGTCAGCCTCTGAACACTCTTGCTTGAAATGGCTGAAGGAGTAATACCAGAGGGATCTCTTTATACTTTCAGTTCATGAGCAAGTATTGGCAGCACTCAAATAGGTATTTTAACCCTAAAGCAAGATTTCAGTATCTCCACTGTTCTCTCCTTTGGGATGGGTGGGGAAAGAACCAGAAATATCAGAACTGTTGGCATAAATAATCCCTTGCAAAACTGTATATGCAAATCCCAGTGGCATTCTGTTCAGTGCTGGAGGATTGAAAAATAAATACTTGCAAGTTGTTGAACAGCCAGGGATCAAAACAGTCTGATTAACATGCCACTAACAACATAACTGCCGGACTCCAAGGTGTTGTGCCAAACCCTCAAGTGCAGATAACTGTCCTATCAAAATAAACTGTTCAGTTTTGCTTTCTCACTCACTTTTTATCAGGAGACTTTCACTCTGTACATTTCTGGTTTTGCCAGACTGGCCCGTGCCACGGCCCTACCTGGCAGTCTGTATTCCCATGAGAAATGAGACAGTCTTCTTGCTTGCTTTCCCCATTTTTTCTCTTGGTTCTCTTGGAAACAGGATCATGGTTATAAAAGCTAAGACAGCTTCTTTCTTAGTGGTGCCAAATTTGGCTTTGGTAGGTCAGAGCCACTAATAAATGCCAGAACTGGGACTCAAATCTAGCTCTCTGGTTTGTCAGGATGTTCCCCACTGTGCAGCCTGGCTTACCTGTGGGCAGATATTTCACATCTCCTAAATTGCTGGCATGGTTAAAAGCTTCAGACCTGCCAGCTCTGGGGCGTTGGTCCTGCTCCTCCTATACCAAGCAAGCCCCAGATTTGTGCTGCCTTCTGTAGCTGCTGCCAGGTAATGGCAACGTGTCTGTGTGTTGGCAGAGTCAGCACTGAGCTGAGGTTTTCCAGATTTCCAGATTTTGTGTATGCTGCTCTTTGCTTTCCTTCCCATCCTTAATGTCCAGGGTTAACCTGTATTGCTAATCTACTTGGATTATTTTTACGATTCTTACTGTGGATCTGTGTCTGCATCTCCTTGATTACAGCGAGATTTAAATTGTGCAATTTGTTTAAAGAAAGCTTACAGATGCTGACTGACAAAGAAAGGCTGCTCTGTTCTTATCATATACAATGCCTGTATTCACTCTACCTTCACTCACACCACACAGGTAATGTAATCAGCCACTGAAGGAATGCTGTCTGTTGAACACACTCTTTCTGGTTTGCAGTGGTCCTGCATCAGGTTCTCTGTACCTCTGGAAAATTTACTCATCTACTCTTTGCACAAAATTCCCCAAGTTAAAATGCAGGGTCTCCATTTCAGTCAGTTTTGCTTTTTCTCAGATGCTTTGTATCTGCGTTTTTTACAAAATGGCTTGTGTGTCATGTGTAAAGTGAGGGGATTTTTACAAAGTAAAGAGAGGAGAGGGGGGATGGAAGCACTTGCAGTTCTGTGATGTTAATGTTTTGCTGAGAGCAGCGTAAACCTCTCATGTGTGACCACAGCTTCCCACCCAGGGAGCAGGCTCTCCTTCCCTGCCCGACTGTTGCTCTTATCCCTGTCTGAGAATATTGCAACACACAGTCTACTGCAGCTTCTGGCTTAAAGATCCAGCTGTTTATGTGAGATCCAGCTGTCTCTCCTCCTCCGTCCCTTCCACATTGTTGACTTTTGGTTGTTTTTGTTTGTTTGTTTTCCACTTTATAAGTAATTGAGAAGCTTGCCACATACTTTCAGGTTGGAAGGGTGATTCCCTTGAAGATTTTTGCATCCTACCTTGTGAATGGCAAGACTCCTTAGGTTTCCAGTGAATGTATTAACACAATTTCATGTAGCTATAAGGATGCCTTTTCTTCCTCCTCGGAGGAGCTGCTCTTGGAGACCTGCTTGGGAGTCTGAATTTCCTCTTTTCTTTTTGTAATTTTTAAAATGAGATAAGTGGTTTCTTCACTCATTTTGTAGATTTCATATCTCATATCTGGAAAAGCCTCCTACTTGAGTGCAGTTTCACCTTATTTGCACTGTGCTGACTTAAATATTGAAGCTGTTGTCCTTCCTTTTTGCCCATGTCACGTACTTTTGCACTAGTGCTGGGCCTTTCCTATTAGACAGCTGAACGTGGTGGGGCTGTTACCCCCATGTACAAAGTGTAAAGTCTTGATTCCTTGCCCAAGTGTTGAATGGGCAGGGAATGGGCAATGCCTGCAGCTCAACCAGAGAAGGGAAAAGAGGCTGCTTTGGAAAGGATTCAGAGATGCAGGCAGAGAAGAACTTTAGAAAAAGCAAAGCGAGGAAAGGAGTTACCAGGAGAGAGTTTGAAAGCAGCGTAGAGGTGACGCAAGGGCCAGAAGTTGCTTGTTCATCAGGGGCCAGGCTGAAAGCTGGAGGCAATGACTGACCTGTGCTCCTCACCTGCCTGGAAGCAGGGATGTCAGCCCTGCACTTGAGGGAAGTAAGGTTAATAGAATCCAGCCTGGGGAAAGGCTTGGGCTGAGGTGTGAAGTTTTGGAAGGTGACTTCAAGCTTGAGAGGATCCCTCTGTGTTATGGCGAGAAGTCAGGTAACGCAGAGACAGGAGCTGGTGGCTACAGGGAGCACTGGGCACAGCTGGTAATGGCTTTGCACTCCAGTGTTCCTTCTGCTGGCTCCTGGTGGGCAGCTGAGAGCTCTTGGGAGAGCTGGGAAGGAGCAGAGATCCGTGAATGCCTGTTTTGTAAAGGTGCTCACGTGCCAAGGCAGAAAGCAGGGGCCAGGTGGGAGCTCTTTCCCCTCTCCACAGCCAGTCTTTTCCATGAGGTCACCTGAGATTCAGACATTCAAGTGTGTGTCTCCTTCAGCTCTTGCAGGCATTGCCTCTTCCATGAGAAGGAAAAAAGGAGGAAAGAACTGAAGCCGTAAGAGGAGAAATATTTCTGTTTTGTCATGAGCTTTCCTTACAATTCACCTCTTAGTTGTTACAGACTCGTTTGTGTGTCTTGGTATTGTTTAACCAGACATTTTGTTTTACAAAAAGGTTTTCAGACACTTCCCCTTTCTTATTTCTGGCCATGGGACTGCAGCTTTGGGAATGCTTTATCGCCCGAGAGCTGTGGTGTGTGGTTAGTTGTGCTTCTGAGCCATCCTTCTTGGTGAAACTCACAGATACAGGCACTGCAAGCTGCATACTCTGTTGTAACCCAGTGTCTGCAGTTTGTTTCACGTAAGCCAAACGTATTTGCTGCTTTTGGCTTCATGAGGAAAGATTTGTACAGTCATTTCTCACGTGCCCTCTAGTCTTCAATTGTATTAACACACGGCGTTTCTAATCCTCCTAAGAGGATCAACCCTTATGAGGCTTTTTGTGCATTTGAAAATGAGGTGATGTTTTCTTAACCTGGAGAGGTAAGAATATGATCCAGTGGTGATTCCTCTGGAGGCATTTCTTGCAGAAAAAGTGGTTTTTATGGCCATATTTGCTTCCTTGTTCTGCATTCTAGTACCAGAAACTGAAACGGTGAATGAAATACTGGGAATTGACTCTTGGCCCTTCAGAAATAATATCAAAACTAATGTAAAGAGAATGAAACTTGCTTGTGTGGGATTTTAATTGACTCATGATCTCTAAAATTTGATGACAGTGCTAGGAAGATTTTCAGTCACTGAAGACTTGCATCAGTTCTTCTCATTTCACTGCCTTCTTCCTGTGTTGCTGCATGAAATACGGTTTTCAGCTCATGCAGCAGTGACCTTTACTATATTTTACTTAATACTGATTTAATTTTGAAAAAAAGCAGTAAGGTAGTGGCTTACACTGGATAGTGAACACAGTTTTGCTGGTGGAAAGGAAGAAACAAATGTTTGATTTAAATGTAAGTGATGTTCTGATGGGATGAAAGAAAAGAATTGATGATGACTGTGAGAGGGGATATGATTGCTTTCCTGGCTGTTGCCCAGTAACATATACTTCCACGGAATTTTTTACAATGTGAGTAGACTTTTGACATCTGCTTTGTTAATATCACACACCTTATTTGAATAGTGTGAACCAGAATAGTCTCGTCTGCTGCGCTCTGCTAGGCATGAAGGCCTCCTTGGCACGATTTTTCTTGTTCTAAGAGACTCACTTGTATATCAGAAGAATGTATGAAAAATCTGTGATACTTCATTCCCCATGGAAGAAGGAGTACCTGGAAAAGAAAAACAAATAGACACTGAAACACGGGGGAAAAAAGTGCCCTTTGAAACAAGCTCCCAAACTGGTTCATGTTAGAGCTGTGTTCTGTACATTATTTTTGGTTTCTCTTGGCAAAATTCTGGCTGGAAAGGTTCTGTTAGTTTGAGATGGAAGCTGTTTTTGGTGATGTGGAGCCGCTTGGTCCCTACTGGTGTATGTTGTGTTAACAACTCCCTGGTATTTTTGCACTTGTATTTTGCATATTTTTGACCTGAAAGCAAGGTGCCATCAGAATAGCAGCAAACGTCGCCTCACCTTTGCTTTTCAACACTGCTTTTTAACCACAAGAGTAGGTTATATTTGAGCCAAGAGACTTAATTTGTCAGTTACTTGCTGTGTTGACATGCCTCTGTGGAGGAGGGGAAAATGTCATTTGCTCTCAGAGGTTCCTCATTTCAGCACACAATGAGTGGTCTCTATTTGCTTTCCCACTGGTGCAACTTATTTCTTTGTATTTACTTCATACTTCCATATTCATACTGTGCAACAGCCACTGTTCCTGTTGAGCAGATATATTAGACAAACTTCTTCTGGTGACTTTGGTTAGCCATGTACTTAACTGAATTCAAGATAAACCTTGAAACTTTTTTTTTTAAAATGACTTTAATAACAGGTCATTTTTCAGTTAAGAAGAGTTAATGTAGTTTAAAATAATGAATATTTTATGTACTTTAGTGGGATTATAAGATATTTGTGGTCATGCAAGTGACTTGTAGATGGGGGTTAACAGACTTAAATGGTTAATTCTATTCTAGGAATCAAAATAAGACAAAATGTGTACAATTAACTTTAAAAGAAACAATGTGTTGGCTTATTTTTAGTGTATTATATGATAACATGTTCTAGCCAAGAGTTTTACATTATTTCATTTCCAGACCATTGGTTTGATCCACATTTTATTCATATGTCTTGAGCAAAAATGGGAAAAAAATTATTCAGATATGCTCTTTTTGTGTGTGTGTGTTCCATTGTCTGCAAGTGAGTCCTAGCACTAGGAGATAATTAACCAAAGGAATCTGAGAGCTGACATGCCTCAAGCAGTGTAAGAGGTTGTGAAATCCTGGAATAACACATTTTAAAGTTAGATTTCATAATTTGAATTTTTAAAAAAATTATTACTGTGTAGCATTTTGGCAAGTATACTATCTACCCGGTTAAGCCAGAGTTATTTTAGCTTTCCTTCCAGCTAAAGTCCAGGATTGTAGTTCTGAGCTGATGCTGCTCCAAGGGAATGAGCAGAGTGGCAGAGTGTGTTTTGAACGTGGGTTAAAATCAAGGTTTTAGGAGATTTGCTTTGAAACTTCTTTGCAGTGCTCCTGTTCTTGCGTGCTGTAGAGGCTTTTTTGGGTTGGTTTGTTTTTCTGTAGAACTTGTCTGGAGTAGGAAGTAAGCTGCTTCCTGTCCTTAACTGAATACTGAGGATTTATGATAGTCAATGCTTGAAAGCCTTGCATTATTTTTTTAATTTAAAGATTTTGGAGAGTGAAAATCAGAAAAGCATTTTTTAAAAACTGTGACTTTGAACACCACTTCTGCAGAGGCTTCTGTTAGACCATATCTTTGCTAGTAAGAACTGCATGAGGAGCTAAAAATTACTGAAGTGTCTAACTTGGTGAAGTGGAAATGAAAAGCATTGCTCTCTACAACTTCTACAGGCATATTCTGTGCCTGGCTGGGCTGTCCTCTCCTAAGAGAGACTTGAGGAGGATGTGGCAGACACATTTTGGAGGTGTATGCACTTCCCGTTCATTCAGTGGAGCAGGAACTTTCCTTCTCACCCTGCAGCAGTCTTGCAGCTTCTCCATTTTGCTGTAGCGCTCCTAAAGCAGGCGCTGTGAGACCAAGAGCAGTCACTGAGCTGAAATAGTAGGAAAAGCACATCTGTCTGTAGGGTGCATTTGGTAATTTACTGTTCTAGTACACACTTGTGTTTCCTTACCATAGACAGGAGGGAAAGGAAGGGATTTGCCTGCAGGAGAGAGAAGCAACAGCCACAAAATTACCATGTGTGCTGCATCAAAACCTTGACGCCTGGGAGTCCTTGTGGTGAAATGTGTGGGGGGACAAAAACACTTCTTTATTTCTTTGTACTCCCAAATCTCTTATGCAGAGACTTGTGTGTGCTCAACATCCTATTAGACCAACTGAAACATTGCAGGAAGGTCCTCAGCAATTATTTTGTTAAAAGAGTTATTAAAAGAATTTTGCACATGCTTGAAGCTGTAGATGGGCTTAGTTTAAAATACTGCAAATGAACAGTGATGAGTTTAAAACCAACATAAAAAACAGACTAAAGAGCCCCAACCTTCTTTGCCTCTTTTTCATTCTTGTGTTTGTTTTGACTAGTGTTACTGGTGTAATTATCCTGTGCATGGTAGTGTTTACAGAGTAATGAAAGATTAAAGGACAAGGAGACTTTATTTGGGAAAAAAATAAAAGCAGGCATGAAAGATTTATTCTCTTATTTCTCTTGATACAACTGTCAGGATTGTGTCCAGGGATGGAGTGTGTGAATGCTAGGGAAGAGGGGTCAGGTGCAGCTCATACTGTGGTAGTCTTTCATTTCACTGCTTTGTTTAAATGGCCTTATTTTCTTTTCTTTTTCTTTTTTTTTTTTTTTCCCAATTTGTTTGCTTTCTGTCTTACAAGAATACTTTCTGAAACTTCTTGCTTTCTCACGCTTCAGACATCACAGTTTGGAAGCCGTTGCAGGGAAGGTCCCATGTGTTCTGTAGGAATCTGAAATATTAAATGAGGCTGTCAGGTTCAATTCTTTGTTTTGCTGTGAAGAGAGTAGCTGAGGGATGGGCTTGGCAGTCAAGAGTTCAGCTGAGACAGGAGCTTAAAACCTTTGTTAATTAAACCACCTACGTTTAGGGATCTACATGTGAATTTAGAAGTCTCGCTGTAATGTGAGTCTCTGGAGAAGCTTAGTTTATAGCTCTGAAACACTTGATTTCCATGCCTGCTGCAAATGATGCATTTCTGTTTGTGTTTCTGCACAGATTGAATATTTACTTAAAAAAATCACCGAAGCAATGGGAGCAGGCTGGCAGCAAGAGCAGTTTGACCATTACAAGATTGCTCTCAACACCAGTCGAGAGGGTCTTTCTGCGTGGGAACTGATTGATCTCATCGGAAGTGGACAGTTCAGTAAAGGAATGGACAGGCAGACAGTGTCCATGGCAATCAATGAAGTCTTTAATGAGCTCATACTAGATGTACTCAAGCAGGTAAGAACCACAGAGAACTAATGTTTTAGAGTGTTTTATTGCATTGATTAGAAAACATTCAGTTTGTACTCAAATTTCTTTACCCTACTGAATGATGAGCAGGGGAAAGTAATTTATTAGAAAGTGAATGAAGTGGGCTCTGACTTGAAATATGGCCTTTTTTACCCTAATGTCAGCTGCTTGTTAGCTGACAGAATTGCTGCATCGTGTGCTCAGTTCTTAACTGGTGACAGCTTTTCAATCTTTGGAAATGCGTTTTTGTCATTTCAGTTATGTTGTAGGAAACGCAGCTGTGCTAGTGGCCACCTGTGTGTTCAAACAAGAGGGTCTGGACCAGGGTATTCCTCCAGCTGAAAGGTTGGCTTCGAAGTTGCCTCACTTTAATGGGCAAAAAGGTGTGGAAGAGCTCCAGAGGGCTCTCCCTCCTTGTTCTGCTTAGCAGGCTCCATGACTGACAACTTATTTACCTGCACTCAGACTCCAGAAGTCATGCTGGCCTATGTATTCTTACGCAAACTTCTTTCTTCGGATTTCCCATGGCTGGATTATCACTCTAGGAATGCCTTTAAACATTGCATGGGAATTCATGCAGAATTCATGGGAATTGGAAGTACCAGTAGGACCTGAGGAGTCACAGCAGAGTTTACCTTGAGAGCTCTTTAAAATTGACTTTTACCTGAAAGGAGAATATTTTTCATCTTTGATTTCTTGGTGAGGACAGAAACAAAGGCTTTCTTGGCAGGCTTTCCTGAGCTGTTCTGAAGAAACCGTCAGAAAGTTTTGGCACAGGAAATTCTTTCAGAATACCCGCAGAACAATGAAAGGTCTATTTTTGTTAACTGCTGGTTGGTTGCCTGTTGGAGGTGAGGGCTGGGGACACACACACACACACACACATAAAGTCAGTTGAGGGCAAAGTGAAGTCATTCTGCTGTTTGATACAGTGAAAATAAATTAACCAGTGTCAGATCAGTCCTACTTGAAACTTGTGAAGAAATCAGATTTCTTTTCAGGTTTGATACTTCATTGTGTGCCTTTCCCCGTATCTTTTTTTTTTTTCTTTCTTTCTTGTGTCTCCTTTCTTTCCTCTCTTGGTGCCTGGGCTTCTTTCTCAAGGATGTCTGAGTGCCTTTGAATGGTTCCTTAAAAATAGTTTGTGGCAAGATTTGGCCCAGTGCCTCCTGGGCAGTTTGGACAGTTACTGGCCCAGTGGAGAGCAGAGTTCTCTGTGTGATTTCATTGTCCTGATAACTTGTTGATTCACAGAATCATCCTGTTCATTGCAGAAATCATGTATTGCTTCAAGGTATTAATTAATGACATGTGGTCTTGTAACCAAGTGTTGTGCTACCCTGTTTATTGAATTCATCCTGCATCTCCAAGGCTTACGGAGGGTAGCAAAAATAGTTAAATTTGTGGTATTTAATATTGGGAGAGATGTGTCCTTCATGTGATAGTTGGTGTGAAAAAACTCCTGCTTTTCAAGAGCTCTTAATGGGCTCTTGGAAGATGAGAAGCAGCTGATACTGAAAGAATAGCCAAAGGTTTTGCAGAAATTTGAGGGGAAGGTATTTGTCTGACTTGGCTCTGGAAGCAAATTTGGTAAGTCAGGAAGGGAAGAAAGCCCCGTCTATGACTTAGACTGTGCAAAACATGAAAGACTGAAGCTGCAGGAGTCCTTCACATGACCTTGCAACCACCCAGAGATCAGACCTGAGTCTGGAGGCGGCAAACAAAGCTGTTTCTCTGTGCATTCCTGGTTTGGAGCAAGGGAGTGGGATGGCACATGGGAATAGGCACGGCCTTGGCTCTGGACATGTTTAAGTGGCTAGAAAAGCTGAGCACAGATAAGCTGTATGTGTAGGGGATGGTTTGGTTTTTTGTTTGGTTTGGTTTGTTTTCTAAACAAAAAACCCTCTTCAACTGTTCTGAATGTTTTCTTTCCCCTAAGACCTGTAGAGAAAGATACCTTTGGCTTAAATATGCCACAGCACATTTCTTTATCTATCTATATATTTTTTTTAAGTACAAGCACATTTATTTGTAACAAAAACTGTTATAGATGAACGCTGTGACAGAAAAATGTTCCTTGGTCTCCTTTCCAACTTCTTCATCCTCCTAATCCGGAATACTTTGAGTATACTTTCTGCATGGCTTGTTCACAGCTTACAGTGATCTTGGTGTTTCAGTTTGATCTGTGATTTGACTCTTTTTTGAAGTTAGAAGTCAGATAAAAGTATGTAAGTATTTGGGGAATATGATTACAGAAATGGCAGATATAGCTGAAATACTGGCTGACTTTGAAAGTATCTGGGGCCATGAGGTAACTTTTCTATGTGCTTTATTGGGTCTTTACACTTTTACCTAACCAAAAGACCAGACGGTTCAACAGAGGCCGGGCATTTCAGCTGATCTGTTGCTTTTGACAGGGCTATATGCTGAAAAAAGGTCACAAACGGAAAAATTGGATGGAACGATGGTTTGTGCTAAAACCCAACAGTATTTCCTACTACGTAAGTGAAGATTTAAAGGACAAGAAGGGAGACATCATGCTGGATGGCAACTGTTGTGTAGAGGTAAAACACTCCAAAATCTATGCATATCTCTAAAGATAAGAATGAATCCTTTTGTGTGTGTGGGATTGACTCCTGATATCTTTTTACAGTGCTTTTTTAACTTTGTATGGCACCAGTTCATAAACACCCTTTTAATAAAGGCTCTTAGTGCTGATATTTGTAGCTCTGTGGTACATACCCGCATACATGTTGCTTGATTGTATAACTTAGATTTAAATGTTTGCAAAGCTAATCTTTTTGCTACCCACTCTAGGCCTTGCCTGACAAAGATGGAAAGAAATGCCTTTTTCTCATAAAATGTCTTGATAAAACCTTTGAGATCAGTGCCTCTGATAAAAAGAAGAAGCAGGAATGGATTCAAGGTGAGGTTTCAAAAATGCTAGTGACGTAAAAGTTAAGGCTAATGGAATTCTTACAGCTGTGCTTTACTCAAATTTGAAATTCTTGGTCTTGTGATTTTTTTTTTTGATGTCTATTTTGGGCACTTTTTGATGTCTGTTTTGGATTTTTAAGGGGTCTGAGACTCAGGAAGAACTAAGGATCCACATGAGGGAAATCAGTTTTTTTCATGAAGGTGCCTCAGTTTAGGCAGCCATAACCAGAATGAAATAGTTATTATTGATGTTTTTCTATATTGGCTGTACTTCTAGGGATGGGGAAGAGAAACAACGTTGTAAATTGTTCCTTTTGGGGAGAAAGGAAAAGCTTGCTCATTTTGGCACCATAAAATACTGTCTTTGCTTTTACAGTTTTTCTTGAGGTAGTATGGTTTGGTGAGCTGAGGATAAGGCTGGGAATTAGGGCTTTCTTTTCTATTCCCATGGTAAAGTCTTTCCTCCTGTGAGACCTTCCCAGATATGTGCTCTGTGATGGTACATCCGTCTGCAGAGTGAGGTAAAAGCCCTTGCAAAGCTGTTGTTGCTAATGCCTTTGAAGTACGTGCAGCAGTTAAATATTTGGAGCTGTGGGCTTTCATTTGCAAATGAAAGCAAATGAAATAAAGAAATAAATAACCTCTTTACCTGCAGCGTGTGTTTCATTGCACCAAAGTCAGGTGTATGACGAATGATGCAAAAGGAGGTATTTTTTCACGGTTATAGTAGGGAATTAAAGTGTCAAAATCATCTGCCACTCCTCAGCTTTGCTGTCTTAAATATTTTCTCACTGCATGTAAATGAGTGAGAGCTACTGTCTTACTAGGAGAAAGTTTTCCCTTGGAGTATCTGTGAGAATAAAGGGTTTCAGGTTGCCCCTGGGGAAGATAGATAACATCTTTCTCCTTGATTAGAGTCACTGAATGTAGGTAGTAAGAAATCTTAAGTGTTGGGGTTTTTTTCTTGCAGCTGGGCATATAAGTGACTCATATGTCCTCGGCCTGTTACAAATCAATATTGGCATTGATAAAATGCAGTGGAATTGCCAGACCTTATCCTTGTGGCACGCAGCCTATACTGAGAGCTAAATGTCTTTCACTTCTGGTTTGTGTTGACAGCCAGCCTGATGAGAATTAGGACAACTGACAGCAGTTGTTTCTGGTTTAAAAGTATATTTAAAAAATCCCCAGTCCATCAAACAGCACAGCACCACAAGTCATTTCACAAAGCCTAACCAGAAAATTCAGCATTCCCCTTCACTGGTGCTCTCTTCCTCTCCCTTCCAGCCATCCAGACCACTGTGAACCTGCTGAGGGCGGGGAGCCCTCCGCCTCACAAAGAAGCGCGCCAGAAACGGAAGGAGCTGCGCCAGAAGCTGCTGGCTGAGCAGGAGGAGCTGGAGCGGCAGATGAAGGAACTGCAGGCGGCCAACGAGAACAAGCAGAAGGAACTGGAGACCGTACGGAAGGTGGGATTGGCAGCTGCCAGGCTTCCAGCCTTAAACTCAGTCCCTGTGGTGGAACTGGGCTTCTTGGAGTGGAACTGGGCATCTCTGTCCTGTTCAGGCACGTTGAGCAAACTCCTCCAGAGAACTGCGCTTGTGTCAGGCCCCTGCACTGAGCAGGGGATTGTAAGGCTGGTGTAGAAGAACCTGCCAGCTCTGTGGATGGTGTCTGGGGATGGGAGAGACCAATATTTGCAGTTGCTTTTGGGTTTTTTGTTTTCCTTTTCCGACAGATACATCTGTCAAACTTGGGGCTTTCCGTGAAGATTTTCTTCTATAGTTTTCCCAGGTTATGTATGTTATTTGTTTGTTTATGGGAACTGTTCGCATGAATATAATTTCTATAATTTCTATCTTTGAAAAGAAAAGACTTGCAAGAAGACTCACCGTGGCTTTTCTTGCCACAAGAGCTTTTAGTGTGAAGTACGCCTTGGAAACAGCTTAGAACCCAATTTTCAAATTCAATCCTGCGCCTCTTGCTGCCTCACATTTTGGCTGCTGAGTACCTGTTGCTACAGCAGTCTAGGTCTTGCTCTGTGCTTACTCTAAAGAGTCTTTTTGTTCACTACCTTCATAAATTATTTAATGAGATTTTTTTGCATTCCCACTTAGGACAATTCAAAAAACCCCAATAATTTTAGGTCTTAGAAAAAACTGCAACGATCTTTGCAGCTATAAATATTCTGAGAGTATGTTAAAGGTTTTGAGTCTAGAAAGCAAATAAAATTTAAAAATTACATTTTTAAAAGTCTTGTCATTGTCACAGTTTGTGGCAAGGAGAACTTTGTCTTTTTTTTTTATTTTTAAATTAACCTTACACTGACAGTCCTGATGTAGGTATTATTCTGTTTGCCTTAAAGGGAATCTGACAATGGAGAACCATTTTTTAAATTTAATTTTGGTGCCTGTAGCCTACCATGTGTTAAAGATTCAGAATGCAAAATAGACAATAAAAGATAGCCTGTGTTACCTACTGCTGGTAATAATAATAATTAATACCTGTTAACAGAACTCTTTCAGGCTGGATTTCTATGATGTTTACTTTATGGAAAAAAAAGAGGGAAAGACAACATGAGAGCAACCCCAAAGGAACAGTAGGATGTTGACAGGCTCCAGGGAGTTTTATGAAAATTACAATGGGTAAACTAAAGAGAGCTGTGGCTAGAAGCATTTTTTGAAGTGGGCTGGATTAAAATGACTTCTCAAGGAAAGTAGTTTAGGCTTTGACATGAACTACTGCGCTTTGCCTGAGTGGAACTAGGAGGGAGGTACCTTGTTGGAGGAACTGAAAGTGTGTGATTAGTTAGAAGAATGTTCTTCAAGGAAAAGGCTTTGTAAATACTTCAGGAAACTGGATTGTTCTGGGAAGCTTAGAGGTTGATTTGCTCCTGATGGCAGTGAGCCACCATTTACGCAGCATCTGCCAAAATGAACTCTGAGACTGACTTGTATTCTCATAGCTCCTGCAGTAAAGTATTTCAGAAGAATAAGAATTTTTATCTAAAATAGATATTTTTTTTTATGTTTTTAATGGAATTTTGAGATGTACACACTGAACAGACAGAAAGGTAAGCTTTTTTTTTGTGAGAGCATGCACAAGATGTGTGCACCCTTTCTGTTTCAATTTGGGGTCTTGCATGGGCTTTGGAGGCTCTGTGCTATCTAACACCTGCTGGAATGGTGTGTTCCTGTTGATTGCCCCCTCCAACACTTGTGGCTTTTCCCTGAAATGCACAGTTCCCAGTAACCTTACCTGCCAGGAACAGGTGTCCATGGATTCAGCAGGAAGTTGCTGATACAGAGTGGACAAACAGAGCATTTTCTTGTTGAGCTCTCTGGCAATGGCCTGGCACCAACCCTTGCCTGTGACAGTGCATGTTCACCCTCTCAGCTCGGTATTGGCATTGTTTGTTTAATTTCAAAGCAGGGAAGGAAATCTAGAGGAGATTTCACTTAAACAGGCATCTTGAATTTGACTACAATTATGTGTTTTTAAATATCCTGGCAGAGGAGGAGTTTTACTTCTAAAATACTGGCATCATTTAAACCTTGCAAAGGAGAGCAGTTCTGTGCTATGTTCAGCACCATAAACCCAGAAACTCAAGCTTTCTCCTTCACTTCTTCCCATCTATTTCAGACCAGAGTGATATTAAAAGCATGTAAATAGTGAAAGTTTTAGCTTGGCACTTTTAATCATTGAGGCATCTCATTAGTTTATCTAGTTTGTGTGAGGGGGGATGCTTTAAACGTGGTACCTTCAGGAGCATGACAGAATCATAGAAAGGTTTGGTTTGGAAGGGACCTTGAAGATAATCCAAGTCCCCGTGCTGTGGGCAGAGACACCTTTCACTAGACCAGGTTGCTCAGAGCCCCATCCAACCCGGCCTTGAACACTTTCAGGGATAAGGCATCCACAGGTTCTGTGGACATCCTGTCCCGGTGTCACCTTCTCTGCCAACAGGTCCACGTCATTTTTGTTGTGCCCTGCTCTTACTAAAGGTCAGTGGAAACAATTTCCACGGCCCAGCATGTTAAAAGAGAAGCATCAGATAAGTTTCTTAGGAAAATTCTGTGAAAGAATGGTTTTGTTTTCAGTATCGGTACTTGAAGATTTCTAACTTTACATGGAGTGAAATCCTGATGTAAGGAAAAACTGTGACAGCTGTACTTGTGAAATCTAGAAGCAAGAAAAGTGAAATAAGTTGCAAGAAGGTGGGAAGGTACCAGCAGCTGTTTCCTAGGCCTTAGCTCTGACTAGACTAATTTTCCCCCTAATTTCAAGTGATGATTATTGACCAGGATTTTATTTACCTTACTTGGCAGTTTAGGGGATGTTAGAAGGATGATTCACAACAGCACAATCACTTAATTTAGTCAAAGTTTGTGGCACTTCTGCTTTCCCATGGCAATTCAGTGCTTCTCATTCATGTTTCTGTAGGAACTCTATGCATGCTGGCATGTTTTCACTGTTGGAACTCCTATGCAGTCCTGCCTAAAATGTGGTTTTCCATAACAGTTTTCTCTCCCATACGAGGTAGAGAAGGAAATACAGTGATTTCTATCACTTGTGCAAAGCAGGACTCAGAGGAAACATGAAGATAATTGCTTTTTCATTGATAAATTTAAAATTGTCTTGCAAACAATCAAGATAGAAAATTATATTTAGAGGCTGAGAATAGCCTCAGACTTTTAAAAAACCCAAACTGGGGCCTTAATGCTTTTGAAGGCTTCTTCCATTTTTGTTAAAGCCAAAAATCATTAAATAAAGTCCCATTCCCTCAAAATAATTTAGTTTTGACAAATTGTTTTTTTCCTTCTTTTCTTCCCTCCTGCCCCCCATCCTTCTCTTCCAGCAACTGGAAGCAGCAGCTGCTCGTGCTGCTGAGGAGGAGAAGAAAAGACTTCAGACTCAAGTTGAATTACAAGATCGCTTCAGTTTGGAGCTGGAGAGAGAAAAAATGGTGAGCAGTGCATGAGGGTTTTTGCTACTATTACACATAGGGAGCCATGTGTTCAGCAAGGGCTTCCCTCGTAGGCACTCACTGGAAGGATTCCACAGATTTTGCAGGAGGCTGGAGAATGCAACCTGTGTTGCATTTATTTGAGATGTAGGAATAAAATATTTTTACTGGTGAATTCAAATACTGGAACAGCTTGGCTACCATTTGTACAGCATTCGAAGTTTAAATATTACTGGAAAGTTGGGGAAAAATTAACTGTTTGGAGGATAAATGCAGATTGAAGTTTCTTGCAGTTTTCAGAGATGGAGAACCTGAAGCCAGTACTTACTGTATGAATAAGCAAAATTAATCAGGCATGATCAAAATGCATTTTATGTGTTCCTATAACTAGTGCTTTTTTATGCTGCATGTTCTTTTACAATTATACACACACACAAATATTAAAAAAAAGGAAATATTGTCACTTTACAATACTGTTACCATTCAGCTGCACTGAGGATTCCCCAAAGAACTGGTTTTCAGTCTTCACGGGCTTTGTCAGGTTATTCTGTTAGCTGGGAAAAAGAAGTAGAACAAGTAAAGTGGATGTGATGGGACATCTCTGAACAACAATGCTCTCAATGCTGCTTTATGGGCTGAGCCTGAATTCCTGAATACAATCCCTTTCTGGGTCACTGGGATCTGGGTCAGCTGAGGGGAGCAGGCTGCAGACCAGTGGGGCAGGACATGCCAGCCTCCTTAGCTGTTTTCCAACTCTGTATCCATCCTGTGCCATCAGGCAGATACATAAGTGTGTGAGATACAGGGCTGCCAAGGGACGAGTGAAAACAATGCCATTGAATCAGCCTGACTTTCGTGTCTGGCCACTCCACAACCTCTGTCTTCCTTCAGTTGTGTATCTGTAAACTAAATAACAAGATCAAGCTGACCGAAATTAGGTTTGAACCTCTGTAAAAATCCTGCTCTGCAGGAGGTAGGGCAATATAAGTAGCCTGTATTATGTTTTTTTAATGCTTTTAGTTCCACATCTGCAGATCTGGCTTCAGTTTTGTCAGTTCTGCTCTGCAGACAACAGGAAAAGGTTTGTCTCTGAAAACATAACCTGAGGGAAACCTAGCAATTGCTTTAAAAATTGGAAACCTGAGCTGAATGGTAGCTCATGTGTCCCGAATTTATGCTGCTAGGTAAGACAAAAAATGGAAGAGCAGGTTGCTCAGAAATCATCTGAACTGGAACAGTATTTACAAAGAGTACGTGAACTGGAAGAAATGTATAAACAGCTACAGGAAGCACTGGAGGATGAGAAACAGGCACGTCAAGATGAAGAGACTGTGAGGAAACTCCAGGCCAGGTATGGCTTTGACCAGGTAGAAAAGGATTTCAGTTCCCCACCCCTCCCTTGCCAATAGTGAGTATCTGTGCAACACTGCTAATGACTGTTTGCCTCTTGGCCACACTGCTGGAATGGGGGATTACCCTCAAGTCCAAACACAGGATAGATTTGATTTTTCCTTAAGATATGAAGGCTGAAACAAATATATCTGATTATTCCGTAGCAGAGGGCATGCTCAGCAATTTTGGAAAAGCAGGTGCAGTTATTTTTCCATCAGGTGTTGTGCATGTCAGCACATGAAAAGCTGAGATCATTCTGTACAGGCTTTACAGTTGTTTATTTTATAAAGAAGTAACTGTAAAAATGACTTTCTGCTGTATTTTATGTTTCAACCGTAATGATAAAAGGTTAAGTTTCCTCTTACTCACACAGGCTGTGTTTAGTGTGGTTTTTTCCTTCATATATTCAGTCCTCCTAAGACAATGAAGATAACTTATGCATGCCTGTTTCTTCTGGGGCACTGTGTTGTGTATTTGCATTACTGACTACATTTTCTGAATAGCCCTTTGTAGCAGTCAGACTGCTTGCACTGCTGGCATCACACTGAAGGCAAACCAGCAAACAGTAACTGTTTCCCTGCTTCCCAAGCTTTTCTTTTGTTAACAATATTTTCTTCACCTTAAAAAAAAAAATAAAGAGGGAAGAAAAAAATTAATTTGGTTTCCCTACATGGATACAATTTATGTTAAAGTGAAGTTAACATCACAATCCCCATTGCAGACTGTTGGAAGAGGAGTCAGCAAAGAGAGCTGAACTGGAAAAATGGCATTTGCAGCAGCAACAGACCATTCAGATGACAGAAGCAGAGAAGCAAGAACTCGAAAACCAGAGAATGATGAAGGAACAGGCTCTTCAAGTGGCTATGCAGCAACTGAAACAACTTGAATTGGAAAGGAAGGAGGCGCTTGAGCAGTACGAGGTGAGCTGCTCTGGTCATCAGCCTCTCATCCTTATCTGTAGATTGACTGAATTTGACGTTCTTCAATGTTATACTTCTTTAAGGATTAATATGGCACAAAAGTTATAATAAGAGGTAGGATAGTTGGGTTGGAGTTTTTTTTTCCTAGTTCTTAATTAATTTCTAGACCAGCAGATACGTTTTAAGAAGAACTGTTTCAGACACACCTCTGAAACTCTTGTCTTTATTTTTGCCACAATTTGCATTCAGGCCAGCTCAGTCATATCCTGAAATACTCAGTGTATGTTTGTCTTCCACTGCAGACTCACTTCAAATGTGCAGTCCCGCTGCTGCCATAACTGTGTGCCTCTTGCTTCTGAGTTTTTCTTGCAATGTTTTGATGATGTCATGGCACAGTATTGTCTTCTACAAATGAAAATCAGTGTTTTTACTGTAGGTGCCTACTCCTCAAAAATGTATTTAAGCACTGAATGGAAGTCAAGGATAGGTAGGAATTAGCTCAGATTCTCAATGTGTTGCAGTGCCTCATGTCCCAAATTCCAAGCCTGCTCTCTGCTCCAGTGAGTGTTTTTGGAGAAGGTCAGTAACTGTTCATGGAAGAAATAAAAGCCAGAATCCAACATATACAAAGGCTGAAGTGCTGCACACTTTCCAGGGCTAGAGGGGAGTTGATGCTGCATTTATCTAGGTCAGGAAAGAAAGCCTGTCTGGCTTTGTGTTTAACAGAGAAGGGTGTTTATGGGCTGAGCTCTGTGAAGGACAAGCCAGGGAGCTGCCTTGCCTGCCACGGAACACAAATGCTGCAGTCCCTTCGAGCAAGGGCCCAGCTGGGGTAGTTGTGGCCACTTTACAACTTCTCATGATGGTGTTACATCTCACACCACCATTGGATTAACTCTGGCTAGTACTTGACTTTTTTTTTTTTTT
>VZRN01004655.1:414062-437942 GCA_013397935.1 Dasyornis broadbenti | reverse complement strand
TTTTTTTTTTTTGGTAACATCTCAGGCTTTTTACATGTGAAGCATCGTTTACTACTCAGAGGAATTGCTGAATACAATAAACATATAAAACCACCAAAAAAGAGAATCCTCAAAACAATTATTTTAGAAATAATGAAACATTCTAGCCTTCCATTTGGAATTGCCCAAAAGATCAGTCTAGACTGAACAATGAAGACTAGCTTCATTATACAGTTACAGAATCTTGTAAAATCTTGTTATTTTGGGATTCTGGTTTGACAACTCTTGGTTTTTTTTGGTTTTTTTTTCCCTTTTTTTTAAGGGGGGGTGGGTGGTGACTAAATTACTTAGGATGGTTCCACACTAAACAGAGGGCTGGGTGAATTAGAATGATTCTGGCTTTTGGTTTGAAAGGTGTTTTATCTTTTTATATAAACAGACTAAAGTTGTTCTTGTTTTCAAGCTGGCTGTGTCTTCTTTCAGGAGGTTAAGAAGAAGTTGGAAACAGCAGCTAATAACACCAAGAGTTGGAAAGATAAAGTAGCTCATCATGAGGGATTGATTCGACTAATAGAGCCAGGTGAGTTATCAACAGAAGAGTTACAAAGCATGTATTCATTCTGTCTCATGGAATTACATCACCTGGTGATTACTGAAGTCTGCCTTTTCCTGTAGCTCACTGGTTTCACAGCAGCCTATAAATACCACCCTTTGTGACAACTGCTGATGGTAACTTTCATTCTTTACCTCTACTGCCCTTCTATAATGGTTTTTTATCATTGTTTGCTTCTTTTATGTTTAAAACAAAGCAAGGATCATCCTGAACATTGCATTGCAGGTGTGTGATGTCCCTGTCAGAAATGCCTGTCTCAAGTATTGCTCTCTGTCTTCCAGGCTCCAAGAATCCTCACTTAATCACAAACTGGGGCCCGGCTGCCTTCACTGAAGCTGAACTGGAGGAAAGACAAAGGAGCTGGAAAGGGAAAAAAACCACTTCCGAGTGATGGTGGCAGCTGACACACGCCCCTGAGCAGGAGCCCACGTCCCCTCGTTCTGCTTTGCACAGAGCAACCTCTCGCTTACAAAGTTTAGTTTGCTCAGCAGGTTGGGCCTTTCTCCTCATGAAGTGCTGCTTCCCACGCTGGAGCGTCTGCTCAGAGCTCAGCCATTACAGGATGTGGTGTCTGACAGGACGTGCTGTTTTCCCTCACATTTCCAAGACTTTGCAAATGAAGATTTGTATTGAAATGTAGCTTGTGACAGTTGTTTCTCTACTAGCCTGTAACAATCTGACAGCAGCTAACCAATCAGGCAGCATCACTTTCATTCCAAAAAGTGAGGGAAACAGTTGTTCCACTGGTTCAGTGAGTGTAATTTCAGCCCAGGATAAATCAGTCCTGATAGTTGTGTCCAGCTCTGAGGTGGAGCATTACCTTTCCTTCCTCTGAGCCTCCTTTTACTCTTGCTCTGTCCCTCTGTTGCTTTTTGCACGGTGCTTAGTGCTCAGGCACATTCCCTTAGCAAGGAGGGGGTGGCATCACTGGGTGCCTGCTGCCTGCTTGGATTTGGTGTCCTGTTGCCCTCTTTGCAGGAATCCAAACAAAAGAACTGGAGATACGCATGTAGAAAACGCTGCTGTAAGACAATTGGAAAAAGGAATAGTGCAAGACTGTTTTTGTGCTGTCTCGTACTTGAGAAGTGCTAAATAAAGCCTTGAGAGTTCTCTTCATAGTTTAAAAAATGCAATTTTGGCTCACAGATTTCTGAAGCAGATGAATGGAAGGTGCTAGCACACAAAGGGCAAATATCCTCTGTGTCAAGGCTGTGTTTGTGCAAGAAATCTGATTATAACATCCCGCCATTTTTAGATGTAGCACTTTTGTCTTACTTTTAATTGGAGGCCAGATTTTAAAAAATGTAAGAAGAAACTTAATTTTTTTAAAAATAAAAATGAGAAATATGTAGCAATACTGCTCTAGAAAAAAGTAATTCCTGTCGATAAAATAACTTCAGTCTTTCTAGTATGAGGGCTTCCCAAAGAGCCTGCTGCTCTGCCTTACCATTCCCTCCTGAGACAAAGCCAGCTATTTCTGTTTCTGTAGGGAAAGGGAGCAAGCCTGTGACTCTGCTTTGCAGAGCTCCCACACCAGGCATTGCTCAGTAAAACAGGATTCCTGCCAACTTGTACAGACATTTTGAGAACCCCCCTCGAGGAGCAGGTGCCCACTGGTGTGGCTTGTAAGCAGCTTTGACTGTACCCCAGCCATCCATCCCTCACCTGCTTGTTAGCTCAGCTACATGTTAAATTATTTTTAGTAAATAAGAAGTAAATTTTCCAGGAGGATAAGCAGTGCCTTAGTGTGCAGCACTGTGATACTTGGGTCTTGGAAGAGCAGAAGCTGTAGGGAAGTGGTGTCCAGATTTGGAAGTCAATAGCATTTTATTTGCCTTTTAACTAAGACTCACTCAAATACTGAATCTTCTCAGACATTTATTCTCTGGTTATATTTTTATACTAATTGAAATCTTTAATGTTTCAGTAAATGGAGTGCTGATTAGAATGGCAGGAAAATCCAGGATCTTCCTATTTATACTCACTGTACAGGAAAAGAATAGTTCCTTAAGCTTGGTAACAAAGCCTGTTTTAAATGGATCACGTTTACAGAAGCAATGTGAAGGAAAAACCCAACCAGCTGTAGTAGAATCACTAATGTTGTACACAAGGTTAAACTTTGCTAAAGGAGCTGGAACAGTATTTATAACTACCAAACATTTGATGTGGAGAGCAGAAGGTGTATTGGGGCTAAATTGGTTTAATTTTTCTAACAGTCTTTATTTTGGACAATGGTTTTTTAAGAACACCAAATGATGCATGTTTTCATATTTTTTACTGTTCTTTAGAATTGGCTGTTTAATAAAGTAATATAAAATAACTTACACTTTGGAATTAATTTATGTCTTTTTGCCTGGGTTTCTTTTGGGTTATTGGAGTTGAAAAATCCAGTACCTGTTGTATGGAAGAAGTTTAATGGTCGGATCAATGGGATGTTAGAGGCATAATAGAGGCAGTGGTCACACAGATAACACAAATGGATTTGTTTTAGCAGCACTCCTGCTCTTAAATGTTCATATTCAGTGCAGCTTGATGCAGCCTGGGACAAGGGCTGGGCAGGCTCAGCAGGGAGCTATGGGGACACCTGGCACAGCAGCCCCCCACAACGTGCCAGCCCTGTCTGTCTGTCTGTCTGGGGTCAGCTCCTGCTCACTGGCAGAAGAGGAAATGAGACAAGGTTCCTTTTAGCTTTGTCATCCCTGCTTGTTCTGACAAATTTAGAAAGCTTTGCTCAGTAAAGCTGGAGGGAGTGGATGGTTTGAAAATTAAACCATTTGCATGCTGAGGAAAATTAGCACTTGAGAATGAGCCCCTTGAAGCAACACTAAACAGCATCCAAAGGGAGCACAGAGCTGTGAGTCACAGCAGCTCATGGAACAGGGAGCATGGAAAGCTGCATCCCAGTGTGGCATCATTTCCCGTGGGGCAAGGGTTACAGCTCTCCTGTGCCCGCAAACCAACGAGCCTGCTCATGGTGAGGGTATCCCCAGTGAGCTGTGGGGTTGGAGATACCTCTCTTCTGCCCAAGATGCCCTAACTACACCCTGGGCTTACACAGAGACCAGGGGAAATCTGTGGCTGCTGTTCCTGAACCCTTGGGAGATGAACTGGAGGGCTCAGCCCAATTGTTTTGTCTGCCAGATTCAGGTTTCATTTACCTGCTGCTGCTGGAACAGTCCTGCAAATCACTGCCACAGTACCATGTTTTTCCCTCTAAAAACAGGATGGGGTTTGGTTTTTTGGTGGTGTTTGTTTTGGTTTGTTGGTTGGTTGTGTTTTTTTTTTTTTTTTTTTTTTTTTTTTTTCCCCTTTTTCCCCGTGACAATTTTGTGGAGCTGGTTTATGAGCCGTCGACACAGGATCACACATTCCCCAACTGTAACAGGCTGGTTTCCAGCATCTCATGTTAGTCCTGTTTCACTCTCCTGCATGAACAGCCACAAAAGCAAAGCGTCTGTGTGGGAAAGAAACGGTGTCTTAGGACAGAATCTGTATCCTGGGGCCAGTCGGGAGCCCTAATCCCAAAAGAAGCACCTGTTTGTCCCTGGTAATGGCAGGAGGATTGGAAGCAGGTGATCCTGAAGCTCCCTTCCAACCCAAGGCATGCTGTGATCCTGTGGCTCAGTCATGCAGGACTCCTGGAGCAAGAGCTTCACCATCCATCTCAGCAAAAGCGAATGGAAAATAACTGCTCTGATTTTTATCTCAACTATGTGAAGCAGTTACATCAACAAATTTTGAACAAACCTGTGCAGGGTCAGGAAAAGGGATATCCATGAGGTATTTCAGCTGTTTTGGGGAGAGAGGTCATTATTTGTTCCCAAAAGAAGGGGTGCAGAAGGGCGGCAGGTGTGCTGTACACTTATCCAATCAGAGAATGACAAACTCCTTCAACACTTAACAAGACTTTTAGGGGCTTTCCGCCTCTGCCGGTACCATACTGGTTACTTGATAACTGCGGCTCTCTTTGGTTTTTTTTAAATAAATCTTCTGGGGTCACTGTGGCACCCCTTGCGCCCCCCGTCTGGAGTTCGGGACAGCGCCGAGCCAGGCCCTGGTGCAGTCTCATCGCTGGGCTCCCGCTGCCACCTCGTGGTGGCCCAGCCCAGCGTCCCCTGACTGCGTTCCTGCGGTGTTCCCGACCTGTGGCGATGTCCTGGGACAGCCGCCCTCCCACTGCTTTTCCCCGCAGCAGCGTTTGCCAGGGAACAGCGCTGTGCGCCGGCTCTGCGGCTGCAGCACCATCACCACCTCCCTGCCATCGCCACCGCAGCTCTGTCCCTGCCTCCATGAGCCCGTTCTCTTCCTCTGTCAGCTCAGGATGCACACAGACACCGTGTCAGGGTAGGAAAAAAAGGATTTGTTTGGTTACCACTGGCCTTGGAGCTAATTCAGATGTATTTTCCAAATAAACCCTGCTGCACCGCTGAAGGACAATGTGTACGGTGGGATAGAGCATCCAGCAATCTCGCTTCTGCAGGTGCAGCTTGGGCTGCCCTGTGGCTTTCCTAAGGGCAGTAAAGCAGAGCAAGGGAAGATGTGTAAGGAAGGTTACTTCCCTGCCAACTGAGTTTTCCCAGGTGCCTCCTTGTGCGCCCTGTAGAGCATTGCCAAATCCAGCCAAAAGCTCGTTGCCAAGCAGGGTTAGCCCAGAAATGCTGTCTGAGCTTCAACAAGCAACTCACAGCCATACACTCTATGGCACAACGTGCACAGAGAGAGTTACTGAGAGAGAGAAAGAAACCCTTTCCCACAGCTTCAGGCTTGCAGAGCTCAAGCAGTTAGAGCTGCCACAGAAGCAAACATCCGAAGAGGCGTTCCTCGAGTACCCCCTTCAGAACCAGGAGCCGTGTGGAGGGTGTGGGGTCTCTAGGAGAACTATAAGGGCAATGCTTTCAGTAAAATACCCATCCTTTTAATCATCTCTGTAGTTTCATTTCACACTGTTACAGACATGGACACCTTCCCAGGGGAAGGCAGCATCCAAAGGAGCTGAGCAGGGATGTGCAGATGCCGAAAGGGAATCTAGGACAGATGGACACGCTCTGGCGGGCTCAGCCTCCCACGCTGGGGCAGGGAAAGGGCGTGACGAGGCCCCTGCAGTGGAGGAAGGACAGCAGAGACGGGGTGGGGTGGATGAAGTGACCGCTGCGAATGTTGGGGAAGGAGAGGACAGAGGGATAATGATGGGGAAAAGGGAGACACAAGAGCGCTTGGGGGCCTGAAACAACGACGGCAGGGGAAAACCCAAAACACTCCACCTGCATATCCCAACCCCTTACACAGGGGAAGCCCTGGCTAAAATCCAGGAAAATCAGTGCTGCGCATGCAAGGAAGCAGAACCAGGATCTGGGTGGAGAGTGTCCCTCGCGGGAGGAACCTGAACCGAACAGAGCAAGGCTGGGGCAGGAGGGTCAGACTGAGCAGGGGGGAACCCTCTGTCCATACCAAGGCCCTTGAGCTGCTGCACGTTTGCGCTGCCCTCACTCAGGCAGGAACTCCCTCCTTGCCCAGGGGGAAGTGGTGGGAGGGGGAAAGAAGCAGAGAACAAGGATCTGTCCTACACCTACATGGACTCCGATGCTGTTTTCATGGGCTGCACTGAATGGCTGCCCTCTTGGGAACAGAACCAGAGAGCTCCATCAAAATCCTGATTTACTGCTCCAGAATAAGTACAAAAAAGAAAAGGAAAAAATTATAAAAACAAGGAGGAAGAAGACAAACAACAAGGAGAGAAATGAGCCAGAGGACCAAAGCCCAGGACAGAGCAGTGATGCCCAACACAAGTGCTCAGCACCCTCTGCCTGACGCCCAGTCAATCCCACTGGGACCAGCTTCTCCTGACCAGCTTCCCCAGCTGTTAGACTCAGCAGGACATTCTGTGGTCGGGAATATCCCTCTGTCCAGTCGGGTCAGCTGTCCTGGTCATGCTCCCTGCAGGCTCTTTGTCACCTCCTCGATGGCAGAGCATGTGACATGGATTGGCTTCTAGGACCCTGCAGACTCCTTGAGCAGGGCAAGTCCTGCTTCACAACAACCAAAGTATTTACCTGTTATCCACAGCATTCCCAGCCTGCATCCAAACTCAGCACTGTGCCAGTTCCTGGGAAGAAAGAAATCCCAATCAAATCCAGAGCAGTGGGAACACTCAGACAGCTCTCTGGGAAAATCCAAATTTATTTAGCACCAGTGTTTCTCAGAACATCTGACCTCCATCCATAAACACATCGCTGGTAGTCGGTAGCCATCTCAGGTAAACCTCCTGCAGACAGCAGAATCTCCTTTGTTTCTTGTGGATCATCTCCGATGCCAAGCAAGGGGTGTTCCCAGCTGGCACAGCCACAGCATTGTGGGAGCTGTGGGGTGAAAACTGGTGGCTCCAAGACACTGCTGGGCCACTTCCTCCTGAGAATGCCTAACTGGAATGGACTGGGTTCCCATTTCTGCTTGCAGTCTTTCCCAGACGCTTGCATCCTCAGGGATGAGCAGGTTGTGCTGATAGCCATGGCTCTGAGGGAGCAGGGATTGCTGTCCAAAGGGCTGCCTCCCTCTGGAGTCCAGCAGCTTTCACTGGCTCTGGGAGGCTCTGGGAGAGATGGAGGCTTTTCCCAGATGTAACCATAGTGTGGAATTCTTCTTTATCCTGCTCCTCCACTGCTGATGCCTGAGAGTGCCCTGGAGATGGGAACACCTGCCTTTGCTGCTGGAGGAAGGATCTTGTGTAGCACAGTGCTGAGGGTCTTCTCCTTTGGCACTGCCACAGCATCCTGGGAGCCATGGACAGGGAACTGGCAGCTCCAGGACTCTTGCTGCTGTGCCTCTTGGTCCTGGGAGAGCCTTTCTGGAGACCTGCTGTGTTCTACGTCTTGCTTAAACAAGAAAGGCTTCACAACTTGACTCCTCTATGCCACCTAGGAATAAATCTACTCTAACTCTTTTGGAGGGGACAAAACATTTGTTTGAACTCTTTGCCAAAACACTTGACTAAGCTTCATAACTCTTGCAACTGTAATTGTATTAGCTCATAACCTGGATTATAAATTTTACTTGTCCGTATTGTCCAGATTAGTATTAGAAATATAAAATAAAATCCTTAATTTCCAGGAGCTACCAAATGTAATCACAGACATTTGTCATTTTTCATTTTTGCAAAACAGGGACAATATTTTCTTTGTTTTATATTTTTCCCTTCTGAACTTTTCTGTTTCCTGATTTCACTTGCTCTACTTAGAAGCCCTTTCTCATGGTTTATTCTTGTAATGATTCTCCAATCCTTCCATACTACTTTATAGAGATGTACATCTTGCAATATAGACTTATTAGGTGTTTTTTGTTGTTTGGATTTATGGTATGGTAGGAAGATAAAACATGTATTTTCCATTACCTTGGACTGCAAATTTATTACATTTTTAAGGGAAAATATATTAAAAACAGGCTTGGATAGCATAATTAAAAAAAAATAGTTTCATTACCTGTCCAGTAGCCATAAAGTAGATCTGTATCCATCATCTAAAAATAAAGCAAACTTTTGATTTGACACACACATTTAGACTTTTTTTATCCTGTAGGAAATAAAGCAGCACAAATATGCTATTACAGTTTTACCTGTACTGCACATGACTTTTAACCTTGAATGAAGACTGTGCATTATTGAATAGAAACAATTTAGGCAGTGCTGTTCTAGGTGAACACATGATCTGAACCTTAGACTGGTTAATTAAAAGCAGAAAATAGTTTGGCTGCCAGCACGAGGCAACAGCACATTCTCCTGTTGTCATTTCCACTGTTAGAGTAAAACTGGAACTGCGCAATCCCATTCCAGGACAACCACCCTTATGCTGGAAAAGTGAAGCCCTGACCCCAGAAATGCCATTTGTGGTCTTGCAACTTTGTAGGTGATATTGACCACAGAGTGTCAATAAACAGAAATTATCAGGACAAAATTTAATCCAATACATACACCCAAAAACCCTTCGCAAAATGTATTGTGGTTTCTTTGGATTTGGTGGGTTTTTTGTTTTTTTTGTTGTTTTTTTTGGTTGGTTTTTCTTTTTTTTTGTTGGTTTTGTTTTTTGTTTTGTTTTGCGTGTGTATGTGCGTATTCTGGAAAAACCAAATTTAACGGTGTTGCCATGCATACGACAAAGTGACCCAGACATGAAGATGAGCAAGCTGATGGTTGTTCAGATTCCAGTTTTCAACGGTGATTAGTGGACACTGCTAAGACGGTGCTTATGTTAGGATGAAGCTTACAGAATAGATTAAAAGGTTTTTTGAAATGGTCTTGAAAGGCGCAATTTCTTCCACCAAACATCCAGGATTTCTCAGGGAACAGAAGGGACCACACTGTGCTGGGCAAGGCTACCGTGATTTAAGAGTCCTGATTATCTTGCAATATTTAAAAAACCTTGGCGTTCACAGCAAAGGGTCAGTGCAATTTCCAAGGCTACAAAAGAAAATGATGGAAGTCTGGGGCCCTAGGGGAGCTGAGTACACAAAACATGGAATGGCTCCAGCAAAGCCAAGGGCAGCCTAAAGCAATGCAGTGCCAGGGACTGACAGCATCCAACAGCCTTGGGAGCCCCCACCTCAGTTTTCCCTTCCTCTGAACTGACTTCCCCCAAACCCAGCATCTTACAAGCATTTCACCGTGGAGAACTGGAAAGCTGCTGGGCTGTGCATTTTCCCAAAAGGCGCCTCCATACCTGTGTGTATACCCAGCTCCGAAACAAAGCCCAGCTACGAGATACATTTGCTTTCCAGGTTTGCAGAGACTCTTTTTCTCCTGCCCAGACCCTCCTCTCCAGGATGACTGCAGCAAAACCAAAACACCCATTCACCAATACAACTCATCCAAACCTGCCATAAAGACCAGTGCATTCAGCTGCTTCTACAAAACATCAATTTACACACTTTTCTACTTATTCTAAACACTAACAGTATATTTATATGCAATAACTAAAAAGAAAAAAGTCTTTTAGCTTGAACATAGCTACCAAGCTTGTTGCTATCTGCATAGTGAATACTATCATCCCTCTTTTTATTTGTTTCACCTTGGAAAACAGAATTCCAAGGAGCTCTTGAAATTAAACATTTTGAACAGCTCCTTTTGTATCTTTCAGTCACTCTGAAAGATAACCACTTGACAAGAAAAGAAATAGCTGCAGGAAAATTAGCAGTATTTTTTTATTTGTCCTGAAATTAAAAATTCATATCTCAAATTTTTACAAACATGATTTTATACAAACGATAGGGAATGAAGTTTTCCATCCACACTAAACAAGTGGATGTGGCCTTACCCACAGCTGCAGTCCCTCCAAGGCTGTAACTGCTGTTCCAGGGGTTTATCCATGGCCACAGCTCTGAGGTGCTCCAGCACGACCCCATGCACAGGCACTGATGTTTCAAGGGATTCCTGCTGAGCATGGACTGATCCAGAGCCACAGAGGCTTCAGGTTTATCCTTGGGCCACAATCCCTTCCTGGTCATGGACATAACCACGGCCACAGAAGCTCTGAGATGTTCCTGCTCTGCCATGGGCTTATTCTGAGCCGTTGTTGCCGGGGGGTGTCCTGGTCCCATGTGGGCTCATCCACAGGTCACAGTTCCCTCGACTCGAACTCACACTGGAGTTCCAGCAGCACTGAAACAGCAGTAACGCCCTGGCCCCCTGCCAGCCCAGCTGTGTCACCATGGCTGTCATCAAAGTGGCCCCAGGCACAGCACAGGAAGAGGAGAAGCACTACAGCCAGAAGCAAAATCAAAATGAAGCCCCTCACGAGCCCCACAATAGACAGAGTGTGAGCCTCAGGGCAAGCACAGGAGCCTGATGACTCAACAGCATCAACAGCTATAAATCCAATCCAGCACATTCCAGTCAAAGACGCTGTAATCTCAAACCCTTTGAGCTCCCTGTTAGGCACCAAAAAGGACTCTCATGGTTCAACTCCGGCTGGCAACTCGGCCCTACACAGCTGCTCGCTTACTCCCCCACACTGGGATGGGGAGGGAATCAGGAAAGGGAGAAAACTCATGGGTTGAGATAAACACAGTTTAATAGGTAAAGGAAAAACTGTGCACTCAAACAAAGCAAAGCAAGGAATCTATTCCCCACTTGCCACCTGCAGGCAGATGTTCTGCCATCTCCAGGAAAGTAGGGCTCCATCCCATGAAATGGTGACTTGGAATGACAAACACCATCACTCCTGACATTCCCCACTTCCTTCATCCTCCAGCTGTATATGCTGAGCATGATGCCATATGGCCTCAGATATCCCTTGCGTCACTTGGTGACTGCTGTCCTGCCCATGTCCCCTCCTAGCTCCTTGTGCAACCCCAGCCCACTTGCTGGTGGGAGGGGTGAGATGCAGAAAAGGCCTTGATGCTGTGTGAACACTTGTCATCAATAATGAAAACATCCCTGTGTTATCAACACTGTCTCAGCTCTAAAACTACACCCATACCAGTTACTGTGACAAAAATTAACTCTACCCCAGCCCAACCAGCACTGCTCAGTATCTCCACAAAGTTTGGTTTCAGTGTCAAAATAATACTCAGTTAGTCACGTACCGTATTGTCAGGGGCTTAAAATGTTACTGATTTTTAACAGTTTTCACAAACATTTGTTTTAGATTATAACAATCATTTCAGATCAAGTTCTGCAGTTCAGCATTTCCACCGTTCATCTCTTGACAAGAACCCAACAATCAAAGCTCCTTTGCAGTTGTTCCCGATTGTAGCTTCTGATGCTCACAAGCCGCTGCATCAGACAACTTCTTTCCTAAAGAGGTGACAGAACTCTCCTGAGCCACTGCAAAGTGCTTCCAGAACCCTGCTGCAATCAAGGGTAAGGCCACCTGCCAGATTTGGGATTTCTCAGGAGTCTCAATACATGCAACTTTTCTTCAACTTCAACTTAATTCGGAAAAGGGAAGGTTCAGAGGGGTATTCCAGGTAAAAGAGTCTTGTAAAAAATCAGGGCCTCATTTCTGTTACTTTAAACATGGCATGCCCACATGTTTCTCCTTTTTTCTTTGCCCTGGATCCTGTGTTAGCCTTAAAATATTCCGGGTAGGAGCCGGTAGGGCACTGCAGCAGTGTAGCGTTTCCAGTCCTTCCCATATTTGCTCCAACAACGGTGCTCGTCCCTAATGCAGCGGTGGGTGAGCAGAATGGTCATGTAAACGATGTAGAAGTAAGGCAGGATGTGCTCAAAGCCACAAGCCAGGCAATAAGCCAGCGAGCCCATCAGGTCTCCCGTGTAGTTGAAATGACGTGCCCAGCCCCAAAATCCAGAGGTCATCAGTTTGCTGTAGTACTTGGTCCCATCCACAGACATGTAGGAGCACTCGATATACTCTGGCTTCTTCCCCCAGATCCTGCAGTTGCCATTGGTACGACGGAAAAGGTCCTTCTGGTGGTTGGTCATTCTGAAGATGTAATAACCCAGCAAGCCCAACATCAAGATCCCTATGGCACGAGCTGTGCACAGCTGGACAGGATGGTAAACCAAATACAGACCCTGGGGAGCACAAAAACAATCAGCCAGTTACTTCCAATAGAGGCTCAGCATGCCAGACCAATTCCTTGACTAGAGTGACCCACAACAGACCAGAAGAAACAGTATAAAGATCTACTGCAACAGTAAAACTCCAGAAAACTTTCAGAAAACTCTGCATCCTTGAGTTTTCTTCTCTCTTTCTCTCTCCAAAATTGCACTTCTTCATGAAAGAAGAAGACAGAAGTTGCAAGGATGCAAACTGGACAGAAGGAAAAAAACAAGGAACAAAAATCAAACAAACTACCACTAACCAAAAGACCCTCAACATGCAGGAGTGAAAAAATTGAAACGGAAAGGATTTAGAAAAGTATACAGACACATCAGACAGTGACAGAAAGAGGCACAAAAGAAAGGGAGGAGAGAAAAAGATGTCAAATTCATGCACAGACAGGAAGCCTTCCTACAAGTGAATTGTTACAAAGAATGTTGCAATGCTATCTCAACAATCAAACCGCCTGGAAACATTTAAGGTACAAATTAAACTGCTGGGAACAATGTTTCCGGACACTTTCATTTCTGTTAGCCCAAATACACATTGTACACATTTTTACCTGCAAAGTATAGAGGTAAGGCAACCAAACACAGTCTCCCCAGCCCAAATACCATCCAAAATGATCATGGCAGATATCAATGGTTTTCAAGTACCAGGCTTCATTCCAAAAGAAGTCCAGAACATAAATACCCTGCAACAGAATAATTTCACATCACTAACAGAGCACTGTTACCCTGTTTAACAGCATCAGCCTAATCTCTGCGCTGCCTTGTGATATGATCTCAAAATTCATTGTTGTTTTTATGTCAACACTTCAAAATCAGAAATTTCTGGACACGGTTAAGAAGAACTGTCACATAAATACATTCTACCTGGATACACAATATCTATGTAGACAGATACAGTAATAACTAAGTAACTAAGTCAAGTGTTCAACTTAAGGACAATCACTTGGGAAGTGAACTCACAATTGACCACCCCAACCTTTCTTCAGCTCAGAGTCACAGGGCTACACAGAGGGTGGACAGAGTTCCTACTGAGCAGGCTTCCACTTACACAGACCAGTGAATAAATCAAAAGAAGTCCCAGCACACCGTCACTGAATGAGCTGGTTCAATGCCAGGAGAAAATACCTGTTTCATTTCCATGGAAGGAGGATTTTTCCTACTTTAATATTAGTTTATTTCCTAACTGGTTTCTTTATTCCCTCCTCAGAATTTACCTGAAGGACATTGACAAGGATCATGGAGTTTGTCACTTCACCATACAGCTCCTGCTGTTTAGCAGCAAAAGAAAGGTTGATTAGAGTCCAGGCTACAATCCCAGGGCGCCCGTTGAAGAACAGCTTGAAATCAAACCACTTCCCTATTCGAGGGTTAAATTCAATCCCCATCATGTAATCATAAAAGAAGTTTCCAGTGAATTTGCTGTAAAACATAAAATAATTAGAAATGTACAAAGTTATATACAAATACAGGTAATTACTACTCTGACTACACAGTTCAGGTTAATTTGATGTAGTGATAATAAAAATCATAAAACTGTGTAACATTGTGCAAGGTAACGCAAACTGACCCAACCGAAGTATTACATTAATAGACACAAACTGTAGAATTTCAGAGATGCCCGAGTTTACTCTTGGTAGCATTTTTGAACAGTCTAATTTTTTCTAGGATGGATGTATCTGTGACACTGAGGCTGCAAGTCACATGGGTGCAGCGTAAAAGGCTGGGGAGGATGCTAGTGAAGCAAAGAACCACTGTGATGCACTGGCTTCGCTCTCTGTGCCAGTAAAATATATTCTGTTAACAATTCATAGATCCGATTTTTATTTAACAACTTTAATCTCTGATTACCTCGTATCCTCTCATTACTAAAGTTCACATACCAGTCTTTGGCATTGGTAGGGAAAAAGTAGCCTTTAATCATTGCAAATGTGGAAACTGCATATCCCAGGATATTGGCACACCACAGGAGGGGAATCCAGTTGTCAAAAATTACGGTAGGTGAGAAGAAGTGCAAGAAAGAAGCATTTGCAAACCAAAGCACATGGGTAATGATCCAGGCCTGAAGTCCATTGATTTCATATTTATTCACGACACCTAAAATATGAAGAAAAAATTGAGAGTTAGTGACCCTGTATTAATACAGGTAACTACTTTTTGATAGGAGTATGCACAGAATACACAGAAGCTCAATTGAGTGCTCATGAAATGACTTCTCTCCTCATCCTTCCAATTAAATCCCTTGAGGCACTTTCCTGAATGTTCCATTAGACTCTGTTGTAACCATTCAGCTTTGTTAGGCTGACCTTTTCTCCTCACAAAACTGAATTTAGACTCTCTCCCAAACTATAGCAACTATAGGAACAAGTTAGTAACAACTATAGGACCCTTTCTATCAGTTCACATCACACATTTTGTCCAAGTCCCTTGGGTTAATGGAGCTTGAGCAGGTAAAACTATCTTGTCAAATACCAGCAAATTGTTCACTGACAATTTGAAGTGCCACAATTAGCAACCAGAACCTTTCCATTGTTGCTGTGGTGCCTTCTTCGGGTTGCAGAGGAAGAGGCCCCTGAAATCCCAGGAGGGTTGGAAGGACCAGATACAGAAGGGTATTGATCAGCACAGGATTTGAAGCAGAGAGCAGGCTTCCTGTTCTGCCTTGTGTTATTCCCAGAGGAATAACAAGCTGTCAAAACCTGACAGATGTATTGAGGATTTGTGAAAGACTGAGAAAACAACCAAGAGACAACTTATGGGTTCATAAAGACTCTAAGTACAGAAATACTGTAATTTTAAAAGATGGTATGGTGTGCATGTATTCCAAGGAAGACCTTACCAGCAGGGGTGACAGCACCTTCTTGTACACCTCCCACATACCCAGGAAGAAATTTATGGCAGAAGTCAGGAATGAACACATACAAAACCACCTAGAAGAGAGAGAATGTATTCACAGTAAATACAGACTAGACAAAACCTCTCAAAACACTATCCCTCACATACCTATACCAAATATAACATTTCTATTATGTTTCTATTAAATATTGGGTGAGCAAATACGGCAATATGTAGCTGTTGTGATTTTAGACTAGTAAAACATCTAAGCTGTTCCACAGCTCTAAAGATATATTTCATGTAAGGTTGCCATCCTGTTTTAGGTCGGGAGGCAGGACAGTTGGTAACTAGATTCAGGTCCTCATCCTTTTATTTTGATCTACTTCTTGTGTATTAATTTAAAACAAATGGGTATTGTTGTTATATAACTGCTTTTTCTTAAAAACCTCATTAAGGAATATGTCACACAAGGAATATTGGTGTATGTTCCCTACATATTTATTTTTCAAGTACATAAGCTTCATTTGGATTCCAAAAAGCCTTGGAAAGTGTGAAACACCAAAGAGTAAATGTCAGTGCAACATCCCACCAAGCTCTGTGTAAAAGGATTCATCCACCAGCTGTGTGAAAAACCAGACACTGCATCCAGATCATAACTCAATAACGTACCTGGAAAGCGACCCAAAGGGAATAGATGCCAGCAGCCCTATAGGTCAGCGTGGGAGTCTTGTTCCAGATGTCAGACAGATGTTTATTGCCCATCAGCAAGTCCAGGAGTGGATCAGTCAGAGAGCACTGGTACTGGTCACAGGACATGATGAAGTAATACACGATCAGTGGTGCAAACATGAGCAGGAAAAGGATGCTTGCCAGGGAAAACCAGTCCACCTCCCTGTAATCCAAAACAGAGCATTTTTTCTCCCCAGGTTTCAGATAGATCAGTTACATCAGACAATTTTTTCAGAGGACCTTCTAGACTAACTAGATGAAAACTGAAAATGTTTTCAGGGCAAAGACATGTCTGGGGGTCAAACAGCCATAAAAAAACTCAGTACAGTGCAAACTTTATCACAAACTCTTCTAAAACTACACCAGCTGATCAGAGCAAGAGATTAGATAAAATCTCTCCTCCAAAACCCAGATTATTATTACAGACTTCATATTTTTGATGGCAATCATGGCTGTAACTGGTAGAGCATTCAGTTGGAAGAGATAATGGAATGCAAAGAACATTATGCACAGCTTAGAACCATGGAAAAGACAGACCTTGGACAGCCATAAATTGACCTTTCCGTACCACACACTGTCTGCAGTAGCAAGTCACAGACACCCGTGGCTGTTCCCAGCTGCAGTACAATGCCCTACTATTACCTGCCCACCTCTTTGACAACTGGGATATGAGTCATAAATCTTGCTACAGCAGGATGCCCGGATGCCTGTTTTCCAGATCTCAGGAAGTATTTCTTTCCTTGAAGAAACTACAAATTTTACCAGTTTTTATGATTTGCCTTTCTTTTTCACAAGGAGGACTGTGTTTGAACTCTAGGCACCCAGCAAACTCTCTGCCTTAAAAAACCTCAAGAACTGTTCTTCAGCATCTGTTGCTACAGCAAATAATCCATGAGCTTTCCAAATCAGGGCAAGATAACAATCTGTTATTAACAGAATACAGGATCCCTACGAGCAGGAATGAAGCAACTGGAAATACAAGGACTACTTAGGGTCATCAGCTTCTCTCACCATGCTCTTCCCCATTGGCCTTGAGATGCTTTAGTATCATTTTGGATGATTTTGTGTTTTTTTTCTTGAGCCAATTTTTTCTCCTGATGGGCTGCCATGATGTCCTGCAAGAAAGAAAATATCAATCCTATTACTCCAGCTGGTTCCCAGTAAGTCTTATGCCTCTACAAGAGAATCACAAATAAAATTTATTTTATTTACACTCTATTATATAGCTTTCAGACCACGTGAAATTTAGCGGTGGAGGAGAGGAAGCAAAAAATCCTTACCAATTCCTTATGAACTTATATTCAGCAAAATATAATCAAAACACTGGCATCAAAGCAATCCATTAAACTTCTTGTTAACTGGAAATTTCTTCTGAGATGCATTAGATAATATATAGCTTATTATTTACATGTGAGATGCAAAAGGAAAAACTTTTCACCCCATCTCTGAAAATAAAATTCTGTAACCAACTGCCTTTCTAAATTAGAGAAATTGCTACTGCTGTAACATTACCAGTATTGGACCTTGTCAGTTGGATACTTTTGCCCAGACTCCTTGCTCCATATATGTCATTTACACCACAGAAAACAAGATATAATCCTATCTAAGTCAAAAATCAGTGGGAATGGATCATGGCTTACTTGGCAACACCTCTTTCTCTCTGTGGAACATGCACTGCAGCTTTCTTTCGGTCAGATCAAAAGCTTCTTATGTTCAAGATCATCATCCTATAATCTGCCCTAAGGATTGACTTCCCAGCTCGACGTGCCTCATCACCAGGAACCTGATCCAATACCTGGACTCTTGGTTGAGCCTGGCCATACCCTCTGCATCCACCCCCTCGCAATAGAGTAACCTATTCCAACACCTGAACATCCCAACAGCGAATAAAATTTCTAATATCTAATCCGAATCTCCACTATCTCATCTTAAGGCCATTCCCTTTAGTCCTGCCCACGCAGATTTCTTTTCAGAAGAGCTCTGAGAGGAAGGCGGCTCGCCGCTCCGCTTTGCTCACACGATTGGCTCCCTTCCCAGCCCGATCCCACACACGATAAGGAAGGAACGCACCCACCCACGGGCCCGGGGCTACCTCACCGGGATTCAGTCCCTCGCCGGGGGTGGTCGGTCAGTCCCTCGCCGGGGGTCACTCTCCCGCCAGAGTCCGCTACCCGGAGCCACCGCCGCCCCGACTCTGCCGCACCGACGGCCCCTCGCCTCAGCCGGGACCTGCCCCGCCGGGCCCCGCCCCCGCCCCGCATTCTCGCCCAATCCCCGCCGCGCCCCGCCCGCTCCGCGGCTCCCCATTGGCGGCGCGCGCTCAACCCATGGGCCGAGGAGCGCGAGCGGTGCAGGCCCCGCCCCTTGTCCCGGTGCGCGAGCCGAGGGCTCGGCCGCAATCTGGGAAGCGGCGGCCGCGGGAATTCCGCGCGGAGCGGCCGTGACTCCATGGCTGCGCCTCCGAGCACAGCCAGGAGAGCGAGCGAGCAGAAGGCGCGCCTCGGCCACCGGGCAGGAGGGAGCACTAAATAAACCTAAAGGTGCTGGAATAGTGGGAACTGGTGTCCAAGGAAATAGTTTAACACCTGCACTTGTGCCATACAACCCCCTCTGCGGCCACAGAGCCTCTAAGCCAGACTGGGCCGCCTGGAGTTGTTACTAAACTCTCAACATTCCGCTGACCATTCTGTGCAATTTCCTATGGCTCCACGGAAAAAGAGCTGGGGATGCTGGCTGAGAGCTGCTGAGCACGAGCCCAGGTGGCCAGGAAGGACAGTGGCATCCTGGCCTGTGTCACCAATAGTGTGGCCAGCAGGACCAGGGCAGTGACTGACCCCCTTTTCTGGGCACTGCTGAGGCCTCACCTCGAGTCCTGGGTCAGTTTTAAGCTTCTCAGTCTAAGATACTGAGGTGGTGGAGCAAGTCCAGAAAAGGGAATGGAGCTGGGGAAGGGTCTGGAGCACAAGGAGAGGCTGAGTGGGCTGCAGGGGCCTAGAGCCTGGAGCAAACGAGGCTCAGGAGGGACCATCTCACACTCTACACCTCCCTGAAAGGAGGCTGTAGCCTATAGGCTCTTCTCTCAAGTGACAAGCGACAGGACAAGAAGAAATGGCTTCAAGTTGTGCCAAGGTTGGTTTAGATTGGCTATTAAGCTTCTTCACGGAAACGGCTGCCAGGCATTGGCACAGACTGTCCGGGTAGTGATGGAGTCATCATTGCTGGAGGGATTTAAAAGGCGTGTAGAGGTGGCACTTGGGGACACGCTTTAGTGGTGGTCTTGGCAGTGCTGAGTAAGTGGTTGGACTCGGTGATCATAGAGGTCTTTTCCAAACTAAACGATTCTGTGATTCTAGTACAGAAAGAAGTTAGAATCCTGTGTGTATGGAGCCTCATGTCAGCCAAATATGTGCTGAGGGACGTAAGACAGGAGACTGGGCTTTGAAGAAGTCGCCCTCTTCGGGGTCAGCACCCTTAGAGATGCCGAGATGATGCTGAAATGTGAACAACACGCACAACATTGCACCCTACTCCAGCTCCCATTCTGAACTCGGTTTGAGGGACACGTCTTAAAAAATGGTGCAGGGCTAAGAAACGGGCTAAGGCAGCATTCCCGTTATGCGGGGCTCTGGGAAGATAAAACTGCGGGGAGCGCGTAAGGGGCTGCAGCAGCACACGCCACCGGAACAGCCACAGCAGGTATGGACACCGGGTCTGGATGGAGCAGGTGCTTGAAGCGCTGACGGTGCAGGTGCCGCTGCCGGGGCCGGAGGAGGGATCGGGAGGAGGGACCGAGGAGAGCGGCCGGAGGAGGGACCGGGAGTCCCGGCCCGGCACCGCCCCGGAAGCGGCTGGGAAGGCGGCGGGGTCGCCATGAGCCGGGCAGTGACTGTGGCGACCTGCGCCCTCAACCAGTGGTCTCTGGACTTTGAGGGCAATCTGGAGAGGATTTTCAGAAGTGAGTGGGGTGCCGAGATCGCTGGCTGTGCCCGGCCATCAGGAAGCCTCTCCTGTTCCCTCCTTCCTTCCCTTCCTCCGCGCGTTCCCCGCGGGCGCAGCAGCGCAGCCCGTGCCCGTGTCACGCACTGCGCTCCCAACACTGTTCCAGGTATCGACATCGCCAAGAGCAAAGGAGCTCGGTACCGGCTTGGTCCAGAGCTCGAAATCTGGTAAGGGCGCTTTGCTGGCGCTGGATTTGCTGCGATTCCAGTTAATTGAGGAAGAACAGGTCAGGAAGAGCATCAGCCCCGTGGTGCTGCAGTGCCCAAAGCCATCCTTAGAACATGTGGCTGTCGGTGCAAAAACACCCATTGTAGCTGTGAGCACAGGACTGGTTCTCTTGTCGGGGAAACCTGACTGGTAGCGGTAATTTTTGGCCTGCTTCAGTGAGTTTTCCTTCAGGGAAACTGTAGTGCTTTGATTTCTGCCTGGGTCCAGGCTGCTGTCCTTGGAACGAATATCATGGAATGATACAAAACTCTGCAGAGTTTTAATTGCTGTAAGTAGGGATGATGTTGACAGCACTGCTTCTTCATTTTCTATATAAATTGCCCGTGTGGGTGAAATGTTCCCTATCTGAAGTAGTTTTGGTTCTTTGGTTCTGGTGATATTTTAACTAAATTTTTGATTTCCTGTTTTTATACACAGTGGTTATGGCTGCTCAGATCACTATTATGAGTCAGACACACTCTTGCATTCGTTTCAAGTTCTGGAAAAGCTCTTGGAGTCTCCAGCTACTCAAGATATTATCTGTGATGTGGGAATGTAAGTTTTTTTTTTTGTGTACATGTGATAAAGGGGTAAGTCCTTAGGGAATGCTGCTTGTGCCATACTGTGGATAGTGAGGGCTCAGCACCAAACTTTCTAACACATCTTAGGAACTGCACTACTTTTCCCCTTTTAATTACCGTGACTAGGACTTCAACAGGCAGAACATGTTCTGAAAGATAATCTTTTCAAAAATTGCTGATGGCTGAGCCCTTCAACAGAGAAGTAGGATAATTATATATTGGAAATCTTAATGACTGGGCCCTGTTGCCACAGGTCAGACTTTGTGTGAGGTGTAACTCCAAACGGCTTTTAAAACTGTCTGTCTTTTAGGAACGTGGGGGCTGCTTTGACTGACAGATCTTAAAGCAACAAAAGTGTACGTCAAAATAACTGAAGCCGTTCTAACAGTGAAGAGTAGTAAATTATGTCTGTAAAATTAATGTGTTAGTATTGATATAAATGCGTAAAGCTAGTTTGATTTTGAACTGGCTGGCAGTATCATGGGAGCTCACGTGTGATTAAATTAGCCTGGCCCAGCCATGGGGAATCTTCTGGTCTGCTCATGTTCCTGAGGTTCAGGTAGTAGTTGATACATCTGAGACTTGATAGCACAGTCAATAACAATGATTTTTTAAACAACTACTTTAACTAAAAATTTGGAAGCTAAAACTTGATACATTGTTTTGCTTGATTCCCTCAAGTGATGCCTTAAAATAGTTTTTGTGCAGTGAAGTAAATTCTGTGGGTTTTTGTAATTTTGTTTAGTGAGTGTAGTTACTGCTAACTTTGCTTCTTATTTTCACAGGCCTGTTCTTCACAGAAATGTTCGCTATAATTGTCGAGTGATCTTTTTAAATAAGTAAGTTGTGAGGTAACACTTTAGTATATCCCTTAAGAAACCTATTTGGCCTTCAAGAAAGATTTTTTAGTACTATGTAGAGTGATGGATTTATCTTCCAATTTGCTAAATTTTGAGAGAGACAGCTAAGGTTTTTCATTATCTCTTTTTCTTTTCTGGATTTGTTGAAACCAAATTCCCACTACTTTCTGAAAGAGTTCAGAGAAACCCCTTGAGTCTGCAAACAGAAACTTAAAAATTAATGCATTTTAATAGAAAAAAAGGAGTTGATCTTAATCAGTGTTCATATATAGCCTTGTTTGGCTGGATATCAGGTCTTAGCTCAGTTTCTCTGTTTTATGATTTAAGGAAGATTCTTCTGATCAGACCAAAAATGTCACTGGCAAATGCGGGAAACTACAGGGAACTTAGATGGTTCACACCATGGAGCAAAGCAAGGTATGCTGGCAACTGTTAAAATTGTGTTAAAAAACACAGCTTCCTGTTTGCAGCTGCAGAAGCAGCAGGGTTGAAATACCTAGAGCAAAACATCAGTGCTGCTACAGGGAGAGCAGCAAGACAGAGTCAGCCAAGCTGTGTGACTGCAGCTCGGTTAGAAAGCTTACTGAGCAATCAAACTCTGAGTTGCTGAGCTGGAAGGAAAAGTGGGGCTGTGTGATCCTGCAGCCAGTGTAAAGTGTCATTTTCCTGGTGTCTGCTTTCTGAGAACACCCAGCTCAGGACTAGAAGGGGCTGTGTTTATCTGCTCGATTGCTGCATCCAGTATTGAACTGGCAAACATTGAAATGGATGAGCTCTGTCAGAATACGGACAAAAGGTGATAATAAAAGCTGCCTACCTTGTGATGCTGCAGAGCATGCCCAGCACTCATCTCTCGTGCTGTGCACTCATCCTGAGGTCAGGGAATGCCTCCAGCTTGAGGGTCTCAGTAAAGCATCTCTGGTCTGTCCTCTGAGCCCCAGTCAGTTCTGAGTTGCTGACGTAGCAGCCCTGCAAAAAGAGAAACTTCCATCTGGCACTTGACTTGCATGGTGTGGTCTTTGTTTGGTCTGGTTCCTAGCCAGGATGGATCATTGCTTACCCTGCCTTTCTGAAGTATGGATGCTGCTATTTTATAATCTCAGCATTTCTGATTAATTCCACAGAAAATATGAAGGTCTTAATTTTTTAAACACACACAGCCCTGTACAACTTCAATACAGTTTCTTTAATCAATGTTAGAAGGTGAGATGAGAACCAGTTCTTATGCTGTGATTTATGTAATGATGTATTCACGATCTATAAACTTGCTTTAGGCATGTGGAGGAGTATTTTCTACCCAGGATAATTCAGGAAGTGACTGGACAGGTATGCTGGTTTTTTTTTTAACTTTAGCATCTTCCAGATTCAGCAATTAAAAACTGTAGTCCCTGAAATTCTACTGCCAGTCATATTGCAGATTTATATGTTTCAGTGGTGGTTTTAAGTTACATTAATTGAGATGATAATTAAACCTTATTTATGTTAGTATGTGGCAGCAAAGCAAATAAATTTTAAATCTGCCTCAGTTATTTGTACATACAGAACCTTGATTGCCATATTTTGCACAATTCTAGTAATGAGTTTATCTGTGTTTGAGACTAGAATTGAGTATGTGTTTTTAGGTAAAAAAAATATTAAAAAACCCAAAAAACCATTTAAACCTTGTTAATTCAGAAAGATCTAAAATTTAGGTTAGTTCCCACTAAAGCATAAGTGTGATTCCTAGCAACAGACAGTCTTTGTTTGTAGATGGTTTAATTCCTGTCCTTAAACAAAACACTGGATCTGAATACTACTGAAATTAAACCACAAGATTTTTATCAGTCCAGAAATTTGCATTTCAGAGCTTTTTTTTTTTTTTTTTAATTCAGACTTGGTATAAAATGAAAGAAGGTATCATGTGGTTGATATTGTGTCACTAATTTCACATAAGTGAGCATTCAATTTTTATATTTTCTTAAGATTTGTAGTTAAGTTTCTGAATTGAATAGATTCTTCTACTCCATGTGTGTAAGAATACTCTTGTTTTTTCTCAGGAAACCGTTCCTTTTGGGGATGCAGTGCTAGCAACTAAAGATACCTGCCTAGGAGCAGAAATATGTGAAGAACTCTGGTCACCAAACAGGTAAAGGAGAAGAAGAAATAAAAAGTAAACTAAAACATATCCTGGAGCTGCCTGAAATGCATGTTTGAAAAGATTTGCTTGTTATTCTTCTATGTAATTTATATTTCAGAAAGTGGCAGTAAGATAAGATATAATTAGGAGCAATAAATACACCATGGGAAAGACCGCACTAGGCTAGGTGCAGGATAGCAAAGAAATGTAAGTGGTTGAGCTAATAAATTTGAAACAGAAGGTAGGAGAGAAATACCAAAAGGAAGCAGAATGAAAAGAGTGACTTAAGGAAACATATGACAGGTAATTTTAGTGCTCACATTCCTAATATTTTTCCAGATCTTCCAGTTGCAGTAATTTCCTTGTAACTGCAGAAGATGTGGTGTATCAAAGATGTGATTTTT
>VZRN01004655.1:398382-414021 GCA_013397935.1 Dasyornis broadbenti | reverse complement strand
TTTTTTTTTTAGTGTTTCTTTCTTGGGACATTGGAAAAAGAAGAAAACAGTAAAAATCTTTTCCTTGTGGTTCTGTTTTTGTATTTAGTAAGAGACAAGGAAGATGGGACAACTGACCTTGCAGTGTATATCCATGTTGCCCTTTCAGACCACGACTGTATTATTCTCTCTTTCTTTGGAACCTGGGCTTCTGTAGAGGGCATTTCATTCAGAACAGGATGAGCAGAAGCTCTCCTGACCTCTGCAGCCTCTGCTGGTCTTTGACAGAAGAGTTGGGCAATGCAAGAAAACAGATTATTTTTGAAAGCCCTATCCTTGTTTGAGCTAAGGCATGCAGAAAACTGACAATGACATAGATTTTTCAGTTTATCGGTGATTTTTACTGATATTTGCAGTTTTCACAGCACAGTAGTGCCAGCTGATTTATTTTTGTGCCTTTTGCTTTGACAGCCCTCACATTGAGATGGGACTCGATGGTGTGGAAATTTTCACCAACTCTTCTGGCAGTCACCACGTGCTGCGGAAGGCTCATGCCCGGGTGGATCTGGTGAACTCTGCCACAGCAAAGGTGTGCGCTTCTCTACTTTGAAAGTTCTGTTTGTTTTAAAAATGACATTAAGTAATTGGACTGTAAACCTATCTAACAGTGATTGGGACAAAAATAAAGCAATGAGTGTGCATTACACTGTGGAAAATGTGCAGCTGCTTTGTCATTGTATTTAAATGTGCTTTGCTTATATTTAACAGTATGTGCTCTGTCCTCAGATATCCAAACACAGCTTCTGTCATCACCTTTCTGCTTTTCCCAACCTCAATTTGAACTCAGAATTTCTGTTTAAAAGTGCAGCTCGCTCTGTTTGGGTTGAGGGAATGACTCTTGCTACTAATAGAGACTCCTGTCAAGAGAGAATCCTAGCCATAAATCATTTACAATGTAAAGGGAAAGGAAGTTTGTAAGAAGGGCAGGAACAGAGAAATAACATTTTGATTTTTAACATCCTGTCAGGTGCTACATTCTGAACAGCTTTTTTTTTTTTTTTTTTCCCCTCCATGTTTGATTCCCTGGCAGAATGGTGGAATATATATTTTAGCCAACCAGAAAGGCTGTGATGGTGATCGTCTGTATTACGATGGCTGTGCCATGATTTCCATGAATGGAGAAACAGTTGCACAAGGATCCCAGTTTTCACTCGACGATGTGGTAATGTGTTCACCTAGTAGCTGCTGGTACATTTATGCTCAACACTTCCCAGATATTCCAGACTCTAGGTCCATGTCCCTAGACTAAAAAGGCTGAATTTTAATTATGCTGCTCAACTAGACCCAAGCTTTTTGCTAGTCAGATTACCTACAGTAGCTCTCCTGCTTTTGTGAGGGAGGAAGAATTGTCACAGTGGAAGAACTTCATGGAAACATTTGTGAGTGCAATCACAGTGAGGAGGAGAGACTGTGTTAATTTAGATTCCCTTATCTACAGGTAAAAAGGGCAAAGACCGCAATGTTCTAATTATGACCCAGTTTTGTAGACTAAAGGTTTCACTTTGACTTCAGAAAAAAGTAGATTTGTCATCTGGGTTTCCTCATATTATGTGCCAGATCCGTCTCTTTCCCCAGTACGTTTCTTGCCTTTTCCTTTGCCACAGCTGCTGCTGAGCCTTTTGCCAAGCATTGTTTATCTGTTTGTGTAGAGTGGTCTAATGTTGAAAGCCTTTCCATAGGAGGTGCTGGTTGCCACTCTGGACCTGGAGGATGTTCGAAGTTACAGAGCAGAGATTTCATCTCGTAACTTGGCGGTAAGAATTCTTTAGGGAGGTTGAGTCTGCAAACTCTGCCAAGTTTGAATAGTTATTGAATGTAAAAAAAAAATGTTACTGTATTTGCATGTCTTGATTTTCACAGTATTCTATAGATCTGACAGATACATTAAATCTGATCCTACATTAAAATTGATGTCTTCTGAATTCTTCTGTACTGTTGCTTAGGCAAGTAAAGTGAATCCTTATCCCAGGGTAAAAGTGAATTTTGCTCTGTGTCATCCTGATGATGTAGCTGTTCCTACTTGTATACCAATCCAGTGGAGACATCACAGTCCTGAGGAGGAGATCAGGTAATCAAACCCTAAATCTGTCGCTTGAAAATGATTTTGATTTAAAAGGAAAACCCAACCAAAAACAAACCAAAGAGAGAGAAACGTAAGATATTGTTCAGATTTAGATAAAGTTAGTTTCTCATTGGAAGACCACAATAAATATGTTGGCTTGCTGAGGTGTTATTCCCTAACCTTGGAACAATCATGTTCTGTGATTTCAGCCTTGGACCTGCATGTTGGCTCTGGGACTACTTAAGGCGCAGCAAACAGGTAAGAACAACTGGGTTTGTTTTTCCCTTGGCATACACAGCTTCTTTTGTGCCACAGGGACAGTTCAAGTTGTCACCCTGTGCTAGTTTGAGTTTTTCACTGGTAGCTCATTCAGACTTAAAAATTATATTCCAAGTGTGACTTCAGTATGCTCTGTGCACCTTTCCCTTAAGAGTTGTGCTTTCTTGAGTGCGGCAGAGTGACATGAAGTAGTAATTCAGTGTAATAGTAAAGTCTATATGAAGAATGTGGTCTTTTTAGCTAGCTTTTCTGTCTTACTAGAGGGTGAAGACAACTGGGATTTTTTCTAGCCTAAGGGTTTTACACTGACTACTTGTTTGGTTATCCAGTTGATGAGAGTTTAAGAGAATTTGCTCTAGGTGGTTTGTTCTGTTTTTCCCCAGTAGGATATAAACAGACTTGAACAATGCACCTGTCATTTTTCTGCAAGAGTGTGTTTCTGAGTGGTACAATACATATTTTTTTCTAATTTTGCTATGTGGAAACTCTTCCTTGCTCTGTTTTCAAGGCAGGATTTCTCCTACCTCTGAGTGGTGGAATTGACAGCTCTGCTACAGCTTGCATAGTGTACTCCATGTGTCACCAGGTTTGCCTGGCAGTCAGGAATGGCAGTAAGTAGATCTGTGTGCCTGGACAGCTGTGTTAACTAATGGTTGTGGACAAGTTAATGTTAGTTGGGTGCAGGAGCTGCAAGAGCTCATTAATGGCAGGCTCTTTTCCTGTTGTTCTAATGGAGTCCTTTGTATCTCTTCGGAAATTCCAGCAAAAATATCTGTCCAGATTCACTTTCTCTGAATCGGCTTAATAGTTTTTGTTTTGGGTTTAAGAATTGGATGTGGAACTCAGACTCGTTTCTCTCTAGAGTATTGTTCAAATATTGGCTGATGTAGTTTTCAGTTTATTCTGAAAATTTTCTATTAAAATCAGCACTACAAAGCATGGTTAGGAATGGTTGAAGTTCTTAAACTGGCTTTAAGCAGACTTTATGCTTTTAGCTAAGTCTTTGTACATACTGGATTATGTTTTCTGTGAAAATTCTTCAGTGGATCAAAAGAATTTAATATTTCTGTGCTCAAAATTAGGAGCAAAATTTGTACATACTGGATTATGTTTTCTGTGAAAATTCTTCAGTGGATCAAAAGAATTTAATATTTCTGTGCTCAAAATTAGGAGCAAAATCAGTAATTCTTTTATTTGATAGATGAAAGGTTTTTGGGGAAGTTAGATGATGGAGTCATCTTATTTTTGAGGGATAATGTAAATCTTAATTGGAATACAAGGCATGTACAAGGTACTTGCATATCCTGGGTAGGAGGAGCACAATAATTTCCACTCTTGTTCTGTTTCTTTTTCTGTGTCCTCAGATGCAGATGTGCTGGCTGATGCACGCAGGATTGTCCATGATGAGGCCTACATCCCTGAGGATCCTCGGGAATTCTGCAAGCGTGTCTTCACCACGTGCTACATGGCTAGTGAGAACTCCTCCCAGGAAACCTGCAACAGGGCTAAACTGCTGGCTGAGCAAATAGGCAGGTACAAGCTGAGAAGTGCTGGTGGAAAAAAACTCTGTTCTGGCAAAGACTTTATTCTAAAACTTTCAAACTCTACAATGGGAAAAAATAAGAGAGGAATAGGAGGTGGGTTAAGTGAGAATATTACAGATATTATTATTTAAGTGTTAATGTGAGGCAAGCTTAGAAGCATTTGGCAAGGGACATGGACTTTAGGAAACAGATGCTGAAAAGTGTTATTCTTTCCTAAGTTTCTTCATACCAGCTCTGAGATGATAGCAGCCTTAAAACCTCATTTGATGGGTGGATTTTTGTTTTTTGTTTTTTTTTTTTTTTTTAATGCTATTTTATACAGTCAGGTTGAGTCACTTGTGCTTGAATTCTTCTCAGCTACCACATCAACCTGAACATCGATGCAGCTGTAAAAGCTGTTGTGGGGATTTTCTGTGTGGTGACAGGTCGAACTCCCCGGTTTTCTGTCTATGGAGGGAGCAGCAGAGAGAGCCTGGCACTCCAGAATGTGCAGGTGTGTTCCCTGTAGGTGAATCGGGTTAGACACTTTTGATTGTGTTGGTTTTGTTTTGGTTTTTTTTTGTTTTAGAGAATACAAAATGGTAAGGTACCAACCTGAACTTGTGGTATGTCCCTGAAGATTCATGGGCTTCCAGCAAGTGCCTGTCTGCAGCAGAAATCTACAGTCTCACATAATTCAGGGCGAAACCAAGATAATTATTGTTTGTGACTTCTATAGGATGGTCAGGAAGGAATAGTACATGACTCTATCCCATTGATAGCACTGGTCTAGGGTTTCTAGAAAAGCATCCCAAGAGAAAGTTGCCAGGTCAGGACAAGTCTGAGTCCTGTAGGATTGTGGCAGGTCAAGACCCAAAAATATTGCTGATGTACACTCTCCTCTGGTGAATGTTAGCAGCCCTTAAAAGGCTCTGAGAGGAGATACTAAGCTTATCTATTTCATTTCCCAGATGTCCTCACTTTTAGAAGGTAGAAGAGAATTTATTTTTTTTGTATCAGATATTTAATCTTCATTAGGCTTATTCTGGTGTATTTTTAAAAGCTTCCAACCTAATCAGCAATTCTGCTTCAGTTCTAAACGTTGGTTATCCTATTTGATAGCTTTTGTTAATTCGAGGATTTATCTTTTTCCCCTCTGTTACTGAAGAAATTCAGCTGTCTCCTCTGGAAGCAAACATCAGATCCTTTATCAGCTTTTTGGCAACAGGAGAGGCTTTAGTCACAGAGGAGTGTGGGTGTTTGCTTAACATCGCCCACAATTGTGGCTGGAGCTGGAGGCTGGATCCCAGGTTCATCTGGCACTACTGCCATCCTCGAAAAAAGCTGAGTTTCAGAATGGGGACAAAAGGAAAATGAACTTTTTACAAATGTTTTGTATCAGACTAAAGGGATTTATTTACTCCATAAAATGGGAATGGTTTATCTACATACTTCATCCCTCATGGATCCTTATTAGTGTTTGTAGGAGATAGAAAATGCCAACTACTCCCTAGTTTGCAGTTCAGACCAGGAGAAACGTGCTCAGTCACATAAGTCTGTGGCAGTAGCAGATACTGAACCTGGCTTTCCTAAATGTGTTCAGCATCTTCTCCACAAGACCATCTTACACAAGGCATTCTGACAGTCACACCCTGCCCACTTTTTGTTCTTCATGGGTTTGTTTGGACAGTTGATTGGGGAGAAATCACCCTGCTTTGTAAATTTTGCTTCCTTTTTCATTTTGCTTTGCAGGCTAGAATAAGAATGGTCCTTGCCTACCTGTTTGCTCAGCTGACACTGTGGGCTCGTGGGATGCCAGGGGGACTGCTGGTGCTGGGATCAGCCAATGTGGATGAAAGGTTGGTGAAAATTAGGAGTCCAAACCCAGGTGGCGAGGTCACTGTCATTTCCTTGCAACTCCACCAAATCCCAGTGTAGATTATTACTCAGAAGAGGTAACAACCTAAGAATACACTGGTGACAGTGAAATTAATGAAAATAGTTGAATTGTGTGTTTTTCAGAAGTTTAGCCAAAGTATTGCTATAGCTTTCCCCAGAAACAGTGTTTTCAGTAGAACTTACGTGTTCATTCACTAGGCTAACTGCCCAATTTGTTGTATTTCCAATTACTGTATTAGGAATTAAGATGTGAACTTTGAGCTGAAAAACAGACTTTACAATCTGGAGTACTGTTATTAGAGCTGAGTATTCGAAGATTAAAACAATCCCTGTAAGACTGTGGGACTGGTAACCTCTAAAGCTCTGAGAGTATTGTGTGCTGGTTCTGTGGGTGTTCTGAGATTTATTGTTTTAATTGGTCAGCACAGTATTTTAATTGTTTTGCACATGCTGCTTCAGCATGGACAGTTTAGCAGTGCTTTATAATTGTTTAATATATCATCTGGAAATTCTGTGGCTTTAGGAAAGCCCTGTTGCAGTTAAACATGTTTGCCCTTTAGGTGTAAACATGTTACTAGTTTGCAGTCTTTTTCTCCCTTTCTTTATGCCTCATATAAATTCTCTGTAGTGTCAAGGATTATATATGATGCTGCAGTTACATTATTATTTACTGTTGCTGTATAAAATTTCTTGTCTTGCTCAGTCTCCGTGGTTACATGACCAAGTATGACTGCTCCAGTGCTGATATCAATCCCATTGGTGGTATCAGCAAGACTGATTTGAAGAACTTCATTCAGTATTGCATTGAAAACTTCCAGCTCACGGCCCTCAGAAGGTGAGCAGTGATTCAGTGACTGTGTTTGTTAATTCCACTGGAGGAGCTGCTTTGTTTTTGGGATGAAGCACTGTTTTAACAAACCAGCACTCGTAAGACTGCAGAGAATCCATGTTTTTCCTTTACCCTCTCCCTTACAGTATCATGTCAGCTCCACCCACTGCAGAGTTGGAGCCCCTGGTGGACGGACAAGTGGCTCAAACTGATGAGGTAATGGGCAGTGCCTATAAAATGCTTTGGTAAGCCGTATCCCAAAATCTGGGTTTTGTCCAGTAACTGTTGTGTACTTTTGTATGTATCCGTGAATATTGACAAGCATGTTATAAACAGTCTTAAAGCTTCCAACAAGGCATTAGTTCCCCACACCTGTCCTACCTGTGTTGACAATAGTTTCCAAACCAGCAAATTAACATTTTTGAATGATTTTACGTTTTTGGATACTTACAAGGATGGGTGTTGTGAAATACAGTTTGTTTTAAGGTTTTTTAAAATCAAAAGAAAGTCAGGCCCTTACTGCTATGAAAATGACTGGTGACAAAGACCTTCCTCTTCTCCCCACACCCTTCTCTTTGCTATCCCTTTGGAAAAGAGTGGATAAAACTACCTCTAAGGGCTCAAATCTCCCAATTTAGAGAGATTCCAGTGTTTTTTAAAATTTCTGCTCATAATCTTACTGTGTCTTTTTGACATTGACAATTTCATTTTGGTGATTCTTTTATAAAACTGGGTTATTTTAATTGCTCCATAAAAGTATTAATTAAAATTTGCATAGTTAAGATTTTCAGTGGCTTTCTGTGTGTGTGTGTTTTTTCAGGCAGATATGGGGATGACATATGCAGAGCTCTCAATCTATGGGAAATTAAGGAAAATTGCAAAGGCTGGACCATACAGTATGTTCTGCAAGCTGATTAATACGTGGAAAGAAATCTGTACCCCAAGAGAGGTAATATACCAAAGAGAAAAAATGATCAAATAGTTTCATGTTTTTGCCAAAATAGAGTATGTTTGGAGAAAGGTCAGGTTGCTTTTAACTGAAAGAAATAGTTTTGTTATTTTGTGTTTAGAGATTATTCTACAGCTGCAGCAGAATATGCTGGGAAGGCTGGTCTGCATATCTTAAATGGAGCTTGTTGTCTTGTGTTGCAACTTGTTGAAACAGTAACTGGGTAATTTGAGAACAATTACTTCAGAACTGCACCTCAGGGGGAAAATTGTTTGCTAAAATGCAGATGACCAACTTCCCTTGAAGTATTTGGGTTATTGTTCTGAGACAAAAAAAAATGCTTTGAAAGAATATCTACACTATGTAAAGATGGAATGCAGTCTCCAAAGTACTGTTCTCCTCTAAATTGTTTAAATCCTAAGAAACTTCATCTGATTAAAAGCTGTATTCTTTGTACACCAGGTGGCATCCAAGGTTAAGCATTTCTTCAGGATGTATTCCATTAACAGGCACAAAATGACCACCCTCACTCCTTCCTACCATGCTGAAAACTACAGCCCAGACGACAACCGATTTGACCTGAGGCCTTTCCTCTACAACACCTCATGGTCCTGGCAGTTCAGGTGTATAGATAAACAGGTATATGCCCTCTGCTTCTGCTTTGGTTTTCTATTTAAAATGCTCACAGTGGGTCAAGACTAGTTCCAGTGGATCTCCAGCAAAAAACAACTAACATTTAGGGTAGTAGTTATTACAGAAATAACTGTGATTGTTCTTTTCAACTGTCAGGATAAATCCTCTGATTTCAGTGTAGGCTGTTTGGGTTCTTTTTGAATTGTCAAACTGCTATGAAATCAAGAAAAAGAAAAAATAAAATAAAACATGCACTGAGATCAGAAACTAATAGGTGTACCCAAACTGATGGAGTCCATTGCTAATGGGAAAAACAAGCTTTTGTGTTTTGGTTTCCGTTCAGGATCTCTCTGAACGGATCTGCTTAATTGCAGAATTAAGATGACCTACATCAGCGTGGGGAAAGCCAGTAAGACGCAGCAAATCACTGAGTACTTCTCCCACCTGCTTCTGCAACAATTCCCGGTTTTGACAATTTTGAATCCCCGGTTAGTTGACTCACAAATCCTTGTTTGCTCAAACACAGTAGCAGTAATGGTACCATGCTCAGTTTGAGCACTGTGAGGTGGGGAGGGGCTGAGGCAATTATTGGAACCATGCTTAACTTCTTGTAGTTTTTAGCCCCCCTTTAAACTTACTTTAATGCCTCTTTTATGGCAAAAGTGCTGGGGTGAAGAATTTTAGCACCGTGAAGTTTTTTCTGCCAGAGATTTTACACCCCAGTTGCTTTTAAGAATATGTTTATATATGTAATAAAATATTAATTCCTTCATCTGTGAAATGCCAGACATGTTGTAATAGTGTTTTACTGCCTTGAAACCTGGGATAAAAGCTACCATGTGCAGTACTTTATTTTAAGTCTGTGAGGTGGGGGATTTTCTACATAATTTTGGACTTTTTCCCACTGAAGTACAGGACAAAAGTTTTTTTGGCCTCAGTGGGAGTCGGGTAAAATGTTTTTGTAGGGTCTGGACCAGAATGTAATTATTTTATGCTTACAGTAAATGTTATTAAGATCTTTTAATGATGCAGGATATTGTTACACTCTTTAACTGGATTTGTATGTAATAGCAGTTGTGCTGTGCAAGGGTAGTGGCCATTGCAACTTTTTCCTGAAAACTGGGAGTCAAGTTTGGGGAAGATTTTACTGTGTAGGCAACAGTAACCTAAACGGATAACTCCTGCAGTGCTTTGCACCACTGCAGAAGAATAACTTGCAATGGTGTGAGTCAAATCTGCCCTATTCAAGAAAAGGAATACAGGAAGAATTTCCTCTTATTGTAGGTGTTCAGCACAATGGTAATTTTGATGACAGTCACTCTCTAGGACAGTCTCTCACTGATAATTCAGCTTCTGGGACTCAATCTGCACTTAAGATTTTTCTGGCAAAGTAACAGGACTGTGAAAATATCGCATAAACTTGACATAAAACCCACCTTTAGTTAGGTAGTGCCAGGTTTTCCTGTAGGAGAGTCATGTTACAGCTCGAGCTTGGTTGTGAATGGAAACAATTTGGTTCCTAATGATAGAGAAAATCTGTTGGATTTATGGAAAGTACTTCTCTGCTTTGGATGTCTGTAGTGTAGTCAAGCCAGTTTAGTTATCCCCTCATTTTAAGTGTAAAATTCCCTTTGTATTTGCTGCAGAAAGAAGAGGGGTAAAAGGAAGTTGAGATCATAGCATTTGCTGGAAATTGCCAGCTTTGCTCTTGGAGTCTTAATATCATTCAGCTCTACCTGGCCGAGGGGGTTTAGAGCAACCCTAGGAACTCCAGCAGCACTGTCTGTAGCTTCTGCCTCGGAGTTGTGCCTGAAGGAAAGGATTTGTGGTCAGAGCATGCACTTCTAGGTGCCGGAATATTCACTGGGATTTTAATAGCTGCCATTATTTGAAGGAACTGTGATGGAGCTCAGAAGAAAGCCAGAACATCTACCCCCAAGGATGAGATATCTGCAGGCCATCTTCTGCTTTTTCCAGTGTCATACCACATGATTGCTCAAACCAAAAGATTTATCCACTTCATAAAAACATGATCTTTGTGTGTCTCTTTCACAACCAGTAACAGATATTGATGGAAGAATAAGCTTATTTTTACAATTGAATTGGTTTATTTTATAATTGCAGGTATCCAAGCTAGAAGAAAAGGAAGGAATTTCTGCAGTTGAAGATGTGGACTGACTTCCTGTCTCATTTAACTGTGGTAATTCATTTGCCAAACAGAAAGTTTAAAACTGGATTATACTGTGATAATGACCAGGGATGACCTGCTCAAGAATTGTTGAGCTGACCATTATAATCAATTTTTTTTAATTGACTCCCTGTTTTACTTCCAAGATACTTAAACTGTACTTGGGCTAAGTAATCATTTATTAAAGGTTTTCTTAAACTACTTGAGTTAGTTGCCTTTAATTTAAAATATTTGGATAAATCCATCATAAATAAATCCAGGGTAGTCTTTTGTTTGGTTCTGATGATTTGGATATGAGTTTTGAGTAACATTCAGCTGCATGTGTAAAATTTTAACAGTTCTGGCATGTGCTGTTGAGGGAAAAACTCACCTTACTTTGCAATAAACTTGTAATTTTGTCATGCTAATTGACTCAGTTCTTATTTTACATGTTTTTTATTTACCTAGCACTGGCTTTGTAGACTGATCCAGGGTTTTGAGCGGCCACAAGGTCTAATTCAGCAAGGTATTGGAAGCATGTTTATGTTGAAGCAGATGGGTAATCTGTTTGTTAGTGGGATCAAAATTAGAGTTCAGCTTCTTGTTTTGTTTGAATATTGCAGAAAGAAGTATAAAACCAGCATCCTCTGAGCTCAGTGTTACCCACATTCCACCTACAGTTTGCAAAATCTTATTTTTAACTTCATGACTTCAACTGATCTTTTAAATGTGTTCAGTGCTGTGGAGCAATAAAAAGGGATGGGCTTATTCCTTTGCCTGAGTCCTTTTTCTGCCATTTCATTTAATGTTCATTTCATTTAATGTTTAACTCTTTCCATTTCTTTTTTAAACCTTGATTTGAAAGGTGCACTTTTAATAGGGAAAACTAGAAATGCATTTCTGCAGTTCTGGGCAAACAACATTCTAACTGCAATAACAGGAGAGCTTAGACCCAGTGAGACTTCCGTTAAAATAGTCCTACATCGTGCTGGTGGAAAACGTCTGCTAAAGGCCACATTCTCCACATTTGTTTTCCACAACTCAGGAGTTGATTCACTTGGAGTTAAAGATGCTGCGTTGTTCATTGTGTGTTTGTTATGTGTTACCAATGTAAATCCATAACTAAGCTTAACGGGTGCTGCTGTTACGAAGAAAGGAAAACCCCAGCTGAGATTTGCCTTCACTTCACACTTCCACTTCCCATTTTAGACAGGGAGTGAATGAATTTTAAGCAGAAGTTCAAGAATTCATTGTATATTTGAAGGCTTATTTCTTTTTTTTCCTCTGGAAGTTACTGGTTTCTCTTTCTTGACAATCACAGAAGAGGAAGGAGGAAACATTTGCTTTCATTCAAATAAAAAATTAATAGCACAAAAATACATTTGCATATGTTTCCTGTTAGTGTTATTACCCTGACTATTTCAGGCACTTGGTGAAAGGACACGTGTCTTTCTTAGCAATGGCATTTACAGCACGTGTACAAGTTGCATTTTATTCCTTGCCTGCTCGTGCTAAATACAGATTGTACCAGGCCATCCCTATTTTCCTTTTACTACCCAGAAACTTTCACTGTGTCTGCTCCATCTGATGCCTCTAATTTCAACTGTTATCAGCAATAACTCAAATTTTATAAGTGCATTGCTGCCTACTGAGAATGGAAATAGTNTTGAGCGGCCACAAGGTCTAATTCAGCAAGGTATTGGAAGCATGTTTATGTTGAAGCAGATGGGTAATCTGTTTGTTAGTGGGATCAAAATTAGAGTTCAGCTTCTTGTTTTGTTTGAATATTGCAGAAAGAAGTATAAAACCAGCATCCTCTGAGCTCAGTGTTACCCACATTCCACCTACAGTTTGCAAAATCTTATTTTTAACTTCATGACTTCAACTGATCTTTTAAATGTGTTCAGTGCTGTGGAGCAATAAAAAGGGATGGGCTTATTCCTTTGCCTGAGTCCTTTTTCTGCCATTTCATTTAATGTTCATTTCATTTAATGTTTAACTCTTTCCATTTCTTTTTTAAACCTTGATTTGAAAGGTGCACTTTTAATAGGGAAAACTAGAAATGCATTTCTGCAGTTCTGGGCAAACAACATTCTAACTGCAATAACAGGAGAGCTTAGACCCAGTGAGACTTCCGTTAAAATAGTCCTACATCGTGCTGGTGGAAAACGTCTGCTAAAGGCCACATTCTCCACATTTGTTTTCCACAACTCAGGAGTTGATTCACTTGGAGTTAAAGATGCTGCGTTGTTCATTGTGTGTTTGTTATGTGTTACCAATGTAAATCCATAACTAAGCTTAACGGGTGCTGCTGTTACGAAGAAAGGAAAACCCCAGCTGAGATTTGCCTTCACTTCACACTTCCACTTCCCATTTTAGACAGGGAGTGAATGAATTTTAAGCAGAAGTTCAAGAATTCATTGTATATTTGAAGGCTTATTTCTTTTTTTTCCTCTGGAAGTTACTGGTTTCTCTTTCTTGACAATCACAGAAGAGGAAGGAGGAAACATTTGCTTTCATTCAAATAAAAAATTAATAGCACAAAAATACATTTGCATATGTTTCCTGTTAGTGTTATTACCCTGACTATTTCAGGCACTTGGTGAAAGGACACGTGTCTTTCTTAGCAATGGCATTTACAGCACGTGTACAAGTTGCATTTTATTCCTTGCCTGCTCGTGCTAAATACAGATTGTACCAGGCCATCCCTATTTTCCTTTTACTACCCAGAAACTTTCACTGTGTCTGCTCCATCTGATGCCTCTAATTTCAACTGTTATCAGCAATAACTCAAATTTTATAAGTGCATTGCTGCCTACTGAGAATGGAAATAGTTCCAAAGTGTAGCTGCTGATGTTCACGTTTTACTGGAGACATCTTATATTGGGTTGGTTTGGCCAGATTTTGGGGGAGGCAGCTACAGGGGTGGGTTCTTTGAGAAGCTGCTGGAAGTTTCCCCCCATGTCCAGCAGAGCCAATCCCAGCCAGCTTCAGGATGAACTTGGCACTGGCTAAGGCCAAGCCAATCAGTGATGGGAATAATGACTCTGATAACATATTTATAAGAAAAAAAGTTATTGCAACATGTAATTGTGGCCAGAGAAGAGTGAGAATAAGGGAGAGGAACAACTCTGCAGACACCCAGGTCAGTGCAGAAGGAGGGGCAGGAGGTGCTCCAGGTCCTGGAGCTGAGATTCCCCTGCAGCCCATGGCGAGGCAGTTGTGCCCCACATGGAGGACGCCAGAGATGCAGAGATCCACCTGCAGCCCATGGAGGAGCACACACCAGAGCAGGTGGAGGCTCAAAGGAGTCTGTGACCCTGTGGGAAGGACCTGCAGACCTGTGGAGAGAGGAGCCCATGCTGGAGCAGGGCCCTGGTAGGACTCCTGGCACTGTGAGGAACAGGCTGTTCCTGAAAAACTGCAGCCCGTGGGAAGGATTCGTGTTGGAAAAGTTTGTGGAGGACAGTTCTGTGTGGGAAGGGAATTCCCACACTGAAGGAGGGAAGGACTCCTTGCCCTGAGGAGTAAGCAGTGGCAGAAACAACACGAACTAACCATAACCTTATTCCACATCTCCCTGTGTCACTGAGGGAGAGGGGGTAGAGAACTGGGAATAAATTTAAGCCCAGGAAGGAGGGAGGGGTAGGGCAAAGATGTTTTTGGGATTTGTTTTACTTCTCACTATCCTGCCCTGATATGATTGGTAATAAATGATTCTGCCATGTCAATTCTGTTTTGCCTGTGATGGTATTTGGTGAGTGACCTCTCCCTGCCCTTAACTCATATTATCTCTCCCCGTCCAGCTGAGGAGGGGAGTGATGGAGCAGCCCAGGCCAACCCACTGCACAGCCATTATGGTAAAGATAACATTATGGGGGTTTCCTTTTTATCTTCAGCTGGCTCTTACCCTGACTTATTTAGAAGCCAGTGTTAAACTCATTTTTGACCCACCAGTGGTACAGCTGAAGGCGAAAGCTACCCCATTGCTCTTTATCAAACATATATAAAATTACACACGTTCTTTCCTGAGTTAAATAAAAGTGGCCCATAGAGACCAGTAATTTTTTTGTCATTTGGCTGAATTTGTGCCACATCATAACTATGAAGCTGATGTTTTCCCTACATACCACCAGCTTCCTGAAAGAGAACTAGCTTTTGGCAACACCATTGTCCACAGTGATCATTGCTCCCTGGTCGATGATTTTATTTGCAATTCAATCAGTTCTTACACTTAAGAGTTATCTTGTAACAGTCTGAGCTTGACTACTAAATGTGTAAAATACTCACTGAAGAGCAACCAGTTTGATACACGAAGTGTAACCTTTCATTAAAGAACCTAGGATGGGTCTACTTTTACTACTCAGGTTGGAATGCTAAAATTCCAAATTGGATTAATACACTCTCTTATTTATCATTATGCGGCCACAGATCCCAGTATGTGGCAGAAAAGCGCTGTCAAATTTTCCTGACATGTATTTTGAAATTGCAACTTTATGAAACTGAAGAGTGGAAAGGGTGTGTGAAGGGGACAGTGAGAAAAAGGTGCGAGTAGCAGAAGTGAAGCATCTTTCAGCAGCAAAAGCAACATGAGTGAAGTTCACAGTTGCTTCTGGAATGCCCAGGTGATTAAATACAAATTAAATACTTTCTGAGACCAGGGATGTAAATGGTTATTTAGGATTGTGAGTATATGCGGTAAGCGGTAATTTCTACCCTAACGGCCCCGCGGCTGCCCTGAGGCGCCCAGCCAGGAGCCTGGAGCTGCCGCGAGGCAGAAAAGCTGCAACTCCTCATCAGTGATCTTCTTCTCAATCCGTAAATGACGTGTGGGATCCCCCCTCGCAAGTTCAGGTAAAAACCCGACATTTTTTCCCCACAGCAGCACGTCTCTCATCACACCCCGCCTGCCTCAGTACCCTAGTTCGCGAGGGCCCGGGCGGGAAATGGCGCCCTGGAGGAAAACACCAGAGACGGCGCCCGGTCCTGCTGTGCCAGCGACAAGAACCCGGTGGAGCCGAGGGTCCCACCCTCCCCCGCAGCCGGTCACATGCGGCAGGCGGAGCCGCCCGGGGCGGGCTCAGCCCCGCTCTAGTCCCGCCCCCAGCCTCCGCCCCCGGTTTCCTCGCCTCTCGCCCCGTCCTGCCCCACCGCGGCGCGGCGGCGGCACGGTCGGTGGTGCCGATGGAAGCCGGCGCTGAGACGGAGCCGCTGCTGCCCCCGCGGCGCTGGCGGCCGGGCCTCGGGCTGTGGCGGGGG